>BMAO01025698.1:0-22709 GCA_019973975.1 Trichonephila clavata
GTTAAAATTCACCACATGCATATGATGTTCCCTCTTTTTCAGTTAATTTTTTACAGGTAGATTTAAATTGCATTCTCTTAGCCTGTCGCACTTCCTTTGTGCGGAGATTAAAATGTCGCTCAGCAGTTTGAATTCTTTTTTTATCCACAAGTGTAACAAATTTCTGTGCAAAATCACCAACAGTCAGACCAAGAGATTGCATTATTTTAATCTGCTTTGATTGCCATCATTGAAAATGACAATTGCCTCATTTGTGGAAATATCGATAATCTTTCTACCACAACCTAAAGTTTTCGGGCATAACTTCCATATTATTGAGTTAATCGATTCATTGTTATTTTGGGTTTTACCCCCTAGACATTTTTGTAGATTTTAGGTTGTGACAGATCATTAAATATAGGTTTTATGGCATCCATTACTGCCACTGGCAATTTGTTATTGTGTCTAAAAGTTTCAACACTGCCCTCTAATAACTGATTTTGATATTTACACCAAGAATTAGGGCCTACAGGGCAAAAACTGTGCAATGGCTCTTCGTCGCTTAAACGCAGATGGAAATATACAGCCCAAACAGCTTTTCGCATATCTAACAGGCATGTTTTGTTTTGTCGGATTGCATTTCCATACTATGATGTCATTAAATCTATCATTCTGTCGTCAACCTTCCTTTTCCACCTATTGACTTCCCATCACTGAGTTTAGAACTCAATTGTGTTTTAACTTTCGTAAACGAGTTTCCATTCTTTTTTGAACATGTCCAACACATTCAATTTTTGAAACGGAGATATTTTCTCCATATGGATTGGATGCAGTAATAGATGAGAAGGTTTTGGAGTCACCATCCCCGATGTAAGATGTATACCTCACAGAACGATGACTTATTGAGCGCTGAATATACGAACCATTCCCACAGTCTCCATCATGCCAGCTGAGCCGTTGTGGTTTTTCAAACACTCTTTAACGTGAAGAATTTTCCACTTTTTGTAAGCAGGTGACCCTTTTCTTCGTTTCCAAGAGTCACATCCCTTACAGTAAGAAGACATCACTTCCACATCAATAACCTTTCCTGTTCTGTCCTCTATGACAGCACACACACCAACACGAGAGGAATAGCCACGGGTTTCCCACATTCCATCTCTACTAATTATTATATCAGAAGAATTTGTCAACGTCACCTCCTCCAAAGCTGCATTTTGAATTGAAGCTTCTGCAACTTCTTTACTACACAATAGTAGTTTGTTTATAACGTTATTATATGATTTTTCAGCAACTGGTGGAGGAAAGTCCATGACACCACAGAAAGTTGTCATTGCTACATGGCCCTGACCGATTGTCCTCATCGCATACACAAAACGTCTGTTTATTTCAGGATTATTTTTTCTTTCACCCAACATTTTTGAATTTCTAAACGAACATAAGTCATTACAGTTCATGCATTGAATAGAAAAAAACACTAGACAAACCTCTTACACATTGTTCTGTTAGTGTGATATCTCAACCACACTTTTTGCAAGAAGCAAAGTTTTGAATGTTTGTAAACATAATATTTTTCTCAAAGACTCTATAGCCATCAAAACCATCATTATTTTAAATAAAAGATGAATCAACATCTTGCAACTGAATCTTCTTTCCAGATGCACTGTTGTTTAGCGATTCATGCACACTGTGTACAGCTTTGCCCCTCGTGTACATATTACCAGTAAACTTCCTTTTCTTTGGACGTTTACGTCTGATCTTTTGGCAGATTCAGTCGAATTCATCATTAAAAAGTTTATAAGAAACAAGTATTTTTCCTAAAACTTATTTTATATATACTATATGATGTGAAAAGCATTAACGAGTGAGCATAGAATCAGGAATCACTTTATCAAAACAAAGTAGAAGTTAAAGTAATATAAAGTTGGTAGAAGTTGTAGTTAATATATTCAGAACAATAATAATAATATTTGAGGCTTAGATTCAAGCATTTGATTATAATTAGAATGGAAAAATAAGAAACAGAGAAAGGCAGCTGTCACCACCAGCTGTCACTAGTGGCATGACAGCTGTCATCGAGACACCAAAATGTAAACAATACTTAAATCACCTTTTCTGATATTTTTATTTTCTTAATAACTTCCGTTCTATTAGGAATATCTTCATGCGGTTTCTTTTAAAACGTTCAGAAAGGTTCCCTCTATAAAATAAAATAATAATAAAAAATCGATTTTTCCGAAATTTTAAAAGGTATAAGAACCCTTAACCATTTACAGCAAAAGCTATTTGTATATATGCAAGTCACACGAAAAGGAAAATTGTTAGTCAATTACTTTTTCCCCCCGAGTGCCGTATGCATCTGAGAAACATATGCAGCTAAATGGAATTTATAGAATTTTTGAAAAGGTATTGGAAAAAATTATTGTGGTTCTTTTGTAATTTTTCAAGGTTTAGTTTGAAAGTTTTACATATGGCACTGTTATGAGATATTATTAAACTTAATAGCAACTGAAGCATGGTATTCCTATAGGTCTACATTGTACCTAGAAATATCTATTAATAGTACTTACAGTGTTGCCAAAATTGTGGACACTTTTTACAATTATTATGTTTTTTTAAGTTCTTAAGTTTATAGAAGCTTATAGAAAATGTTACGTTGCCCAAAATGCAAAGTCTTTCTCAAATGCAAAACTTGTGGTACCTTTTGAAAGCTCTTGTCCGAATGAGGTATCCGTGAAATAAAAAGGAACTAATTGAGGACATAATTGTTTAATGGAATTAGGGAACAATGAAGGAAAAGCTTAAAACTATTTTCAGCTCAATGAAACATCGATGGGAAGCTGTATTTAAGAATAAAGGTTACTCCACTAAGTAAAGATAACTCGCTGCTATCACCAGTATCTAATGTATATCGATAGTAATTGCAGCATAACTTATATTGCATTGCAAATATTTGAACTTTGTTTTTTGTATTGATTTTAGAATTACATTTTCTTTAAAATGATATAAAATATTTTGTATTTTGTGTAACGTAGCATTTTCTATAAGCTTACAAACTTAAAAAACATAACAATTTTTAAAAAATGTATACAATTTTGGGCCCACTGTATTTTACACTTTGTAGAAACTGTACGTAGTATAAGGTCTGCATTGGAAATTTTAATTTCTACAACAAATATTTGATATGCATATATTTTTCAAACGTTTTATATTTTATATTACTTTTTATCTCATAATAAGCATTAAAAGTTAAAAGAGTGTCAATTTTTTTTAGCTTTTTCAAATCTCAAGCTAGAACAAAAATAATTTATAATTTTAAAAGCTGTAGAATTCTTTTCACTTTCCTTTGACATGAAATATTTGAGACACTTGCATTGTCTGTCTTATAGGTGTAAAGTAATACAGCATTCCAGTGCAAAGATCCTTTCATTTTCTTTCTAGCACAAAATTCTTTAAATCTCACTTCTGATTGATCAATGCAATTTAAATTTGAATTTAATCTTGCAAAACATAGTTTTATTTTTAAAAAAACGAAAAATTATATTTTTTTCTATTCATTGACTTTTAGACGGTATCGTGTTAACTTCAGTAGAGGGAGTTAACAACTTGAGGTTTCTTCTTGAAAACATTTCTTGGAAAAAGGACATAGATTATATTTGCAGAACATGTAATAATTTATAAAAATGCTAAGCAAAATTTCGTATTGATCATAACACTTCTAGTAGGAATTCCAATGTCCATGCTGTTATGGATAAAAAGGTATTGAGCTATTCATAGTATATGGGTCTTGAGTTTGGGGTCCAAATAACAACAAGAAATTTGCTCCAACCTCTTTCGGCGTATCCGGAGGTGAATTTTACTGTGTGCTATCTGTGGTTTTTCCACAGTTAGTTTTGAATCGAATTTTGTAATTTCTTGATTTCCTTCCATTTATATTTTACAAAATATTACTTTCAAAGATAAGTTTTCTACATATTCTGTATCTAGAGCTTAGAAATGCTTTCAGATTTCCCACATGCTTCATAGGGGAAAACCATCCTCAAAATCTGCTCACGTAGTACGATTAAAGATTTTCCATTTGTTTTCTATAAGGAAACAACATTAATAATCATGTTAGTTATTCACTAGTAACTTTTCACCATGGTTCAGATATCACACTGAAAGCAATGTTTTTATTGCCTAATTTTTAAGTATTAACCATACGAGAGAGATTAAATGAATGATACAGCATATAAGAGTTTCTAATTATTCGATTGGCCTGGATTACCTTTCTTCCTTAGAAACCCGTACAAAATATCTCCTCTTACATTAATGTCTTTGTAGAAATTCAAAAATATCTGAAAATTTCTTAAGACACATATATCCTAGTGTCTGCTACTTTTGTTTGTGACCATACTGGAATTTCCGGAAGTGAAAGGGTTAATTATTTGGCTAAAACTACAGCTACACAACCGTAGTATTTACTTCTCAATTTATATTCTTTAATTCTTTTACAAGGAAAAAAACTGAAGAAAATGCTGCCATTCTTTGAAACACTCTGTATAGTCAATTAGTCACCCTTACTGACAAAGAAATACTTTTCTCAATCAACTACTACAACCAACAACCAGACTGCCTTGCAAACATATTTCATAATTTTTAAAGTCATCCTATTTCTTCTGGTCATAGATATTTTACAGTGGACCTCAACAGATTTCAGAGGCTTTCCAAACTATAACTTAATGCTGATGGAGAGCAAAGCGTTGGTCATCTAATTCCTATTTGTTCACAGTTAATGAAAAAAAAGAAAAGTCTTAAAAGTCAAGCTTGTTGCTCTTAAAATAAACTGGCCGCCTAATTTTTAGCTTGTTTCCAGTAAAGTGCATTCACAATATTTTTGTTCAACTCCATGATCTGATTTTGTAACTTTATTGGTTTGTTTTAGAAACTTCATTAAAACCCGCGACCACTCACGCTGGGTGTTGTCTACACCCTGGGGAAAAAAAGCTTCCTAGAATTCCAAAAAGAATGCGCAGAACCCCGATTTTTTCTGTAGCTGCACATTTTAGATCATTGAACCTTCAGGAATGATGCAATCACTCTCGCTTGGACGATTGGAACGTAACGACCTTCAAAAGTTTATGTGGGGTGCTGAGAGCTCCCCGCGAGTGATTGAGATATATTTTCGTACTCGAAGCATCTAAAATATAGGAAAGTTTTTCTCTTTCGTTTATATTTTTTTTTCGAATATATTTAAATGCATTCATACTTTAATTAAAATTTCAATAATTCTTGTACAAAAATAATATAAAACTTAAAAATAATTCTAAAATACAAGTGTTTGCTAAATTTTTTTAAAACACTTTTCAGAAATTATGGCAAATATTCCATGGGAGAGGGAGCAACAACGACTCTGTCATCTATTAGACACTGTATCGACAGATTCTGAGGATGAACTAAGTGATTTCGAAAACTGTGTAATTTTAGAAGAAGAGCACCATATTTGACAATCTGTTCATCCCGTGAGCAAACTTGAAACTTGAGCAAAAAACAACAAATAAATTGACAAAAAAAACTCTAAAGAAGCTTTACTGACACAGAAGATAGTAAAAAGAGCATTAATTCACCAAAAAAGGGCCTCTGCACTGTCCACGGGTAAAAGATGTAAAAACCAATTCATTTTGTCTTCAATGTAAGAAAAACATATGTTTAATCTATATGAATACAGTCTGCTCTGAATGTTTGGAAAATGATTAAAATATTTGTTTTCTACTCTCTACTATCCTTAACATTAATTACAAAGTAAGTTTATTACTGGTATATACGTTTTACTTGTTGTTTATGAAAAAATATAAATTATGTGTTTTAAAATGAAAATTTTGTACGTTTAGTTTATAAAGTAATGTTAGTTTTATTTCTATGCAATAAATTTAATGATTTCATTTGCATAATACAAAAAATATCTTGTACTTTATAAATATGTAACATAATTGATTTAATTTTTTTTCACACTTAAATACCCGTGTTAAGTAGCAAAAGTAGGCGCGACTGACCGCGGGTTAATTTACTTTAGTAATTTTTTACTAATTTTATTTATTATTTTCATTCGTTTGGTTATGTAACTTTACTTATTTCAGTTAGTAACTTAATTGTTTTGATATTGTAACATTTGTTATTTATTTGTTCTTTTATTTTCTTTGTGTTTTTTTTTTTTTTTTATTTACATCTGAAAGACTTGTGGGATGTTTGAAATTAGTGTCGCATAAAAATAACTTTATCCGTTTTCAATAAAAGAAAAGGCTAACTAGATTCTAAACATTTCTTCTCAAGTTATCAGTGGGCTATTCTTGTTGATTTCGTTCTTTATCTATTATGTACTTTCACAATATTCATTCGATTGAAAAATTTTAAATGCTTGACTTTTTTTTAATACAAAAAAAAACATTTTTTTTTTTCGAATGAAAGAATATATTTCGATTTAAATAATTTAAGTAAGTAAAAGTAATACATATATGTATATATAAAGAATAATGTCTTCCTTTTTAAAAGAAAAAAAATTACCATGTTTTAAATTAACACTTATGAGATAAATTTTAAGTCATTCTAACTGTTGCATTCTCTAAATATCCTTTCTTTTTTTAATTAAGTCAAAATAATTATGGTAATTATGAAGTAATTAATTTGATTTGCTAAATATCGGTCTATATTTTAAACTAATCTGATCATTTAAAATGTCTTTTTTTTTCAAAAAGTATATACTTTTTAGTATTTTCTTCAGTTTTATTGCAAGCTTTTTTTTAAAAAAAATTAGTAGTGTTGACGTAAAAGTTAAATAAGCACACTTTTTCCTTTTCATCTTGATGTATTTGGTCCCATTAATTTATCTTTCAAATAGCCATCCCGTTATAAGCAAAAAAAAGTTTTAGAGATGGGTATTTGACAAATCTTTTACCATAATACTACATAGTCACTTTATTTACTTTGTTGTCATTTCAATAGAATAAAATACGACTTTTGTGACTATGAACTCTCATTTTTCATTCATAACTAAAATTATATTTTTATCCATGTACTGAAACCTATGGCAAAATTTATCTGAAGAAACATGTTCACAGCAAAAATGAACCATCAAATCATCCATCATAGTCCTGAAACATCAACCTTCTGAAAGGGAATTGATGTAAAGAGTAAAAATCAGGAAAATAAATGTATGCATTACCTTTCTCACAAGAAAGGAGAACATAATATGTCTGGCATTCAAATGATTCTCATTTCCTTTTGATTATAGTTTTATTATGGTTTCCTTGACTTTGAGGGTATCTTTTATTTTTTCAAGACGAAAGTCTGGTTGCTCATTATCTAGTCTTATCTCTTATTACGATCATTATCTAGTCTCTATACGTTCTTTACTTTTTGCAAATGAGATTATTATAATAGTTTCATGAAATGCATACAGTTTATTGGTGGTTTTCAACGTAATGAAGAAATAAAAATAATATTGGTATATTTAATTATATTAATATTTATTTATATTAATAATACTTATTTTATTTGATAGAAATTGTTAAGCGAGTTTATTTCTTTTTTTGCTTACAATTCTAAAAATTCTGACAGAGATTTTTAATTAATGATGCAGTATAATTTTGAAATTTTTACTGCACAGAACATTTTTCCACTGCTTATATTATAATGTGGAACAGTTACGACAAGTGCTTTAGATTTTTAAGAGATAAAAATATAGTAATTGTTTTCATAAAAAAATAATACGGAAATTTTTCCGTTACTTGAACAAAATTATGTATTGAAGGAAACTTGGAATGTATCATTCACATCGGGTATATCCTGGGCAATTATTTGCATACTAAAACTTACTAATTATTCTATTTTTTCATATAATTTTCTAAAAACCTTACTGAGCAGTTTTTGTAAAGTATTATAAGGTTTTTTTTTCATTTAGAAAAACAGTTTTAAAGAGAAGTATATACATCTATATATATATTTTTTATATGATTCATTCTTTTAAATTTCATTTGTAAAGTTTCTTAATTAATAATTCTTTTTTTCAAGGAACTAATAAAATTTTAATCAACAATTTAAGATATGCTTTACTTTAACTTATGCATGGATTCCAATCTTTTAAAACTCTTTAAAGTGAAGGCATATGCTTTAAATAGCAGTTTTGATATACATTTTTAATAATATATGACAAATTAAATTCCTAGATTTGTATTGCGCATGTAAATATTAAAAATACGAAATGTTCCACTTAAATTTTCATAAAAGTATTCTTCAATCTATGTTCCTTCACAATCAAAGTACATATTTAGCTTATTATGGAGCAAATAATAAAATAAGAAGTTCAAAACGCTTGTCTAAAATTGTATTTTGTAAAATTCTTTATGCTTAAAATTAAAATTTTAAAAATCTTCTAAAATTCAGGCAGCGAACAAAAGAAAGGCAGTTATAAAAATAATCAGTAAATATTGAAATGATCGATCATAAATGGTTTCCCCATAGCGCTAATTTCAAAAGAAAGAAACAGAGCTTTTAAGAATATAAAAATTCAATTGCTTGAATTTTTTTGCGTTAGTTAAAACATATTATTGAGGAATTATTGAAACATTTTATTTAGTAGTTTTAGTTGATAAAAAAGCGAAAATGTTCAAATAAAAATATATCTGTAATAGCTTATTGATATAATTAATATTTTATAAAAATAAATTCTTTTTGTTATTAATTCCATAAAGTTTTTTTTATTTATTTTTCAATATATTTTTTTAAAGAATTTAATTTGATTTTCTTAGTGATAATTGTTTTCTACTTTTTAAAACTCCTTTAATTATCTAATTTCATAAATAGCTTTTGAATACTTTTAAAAAAGAAGCATAAAAATTTTAAAAAATCTGTTTTCAAAGCTAATTTAAAAGTTAGATTTTAAGGCTAAAAAATAACTATGCTATTTGTTTTAATTTAAATTAAAAACAATTTTTTCCTTTAATATTTTTCTATACATAAATTTAATTTATTTTTAACTATAAATAAATAAAACGCAATATTCATTTAAAAATATATTTTTATTATTTGACGCTGTTTTGTTAATTTGCACTTCGTATGTTTTAATTGCTCTACGGGTTTTAGGTGTGTTTTCGCTTTTAAGAATTAAAAAACTTACAATTATCCATTTGCTAGCCATTTCAAATGAATAATTTATTATTTATCTCGGGATTTTTTTGTTTTTTGCATGCATTCTTAAAAGTTTATACTAAAAACAAAACAAATATTAAATTTAACGATTTTCTAGGTTTTTCATTAGCCGTACTGTTTTCAAGTTTTTTTTTTAATTCTAGTATGGGATATAATATTTTATTTGCATTTTTGTAATCATTTTTATACTAATCATTACAAAACCATCATTGATGCTGAAGTACATAAAGTGCGAAGAGTTTTTAGCAACGTAATGGAAAACAAGTAAAAAAAATAAGTCAATTCCTACTTTGAATGGATGAATAGAAATTATTTTATTGACGATTCAAATATTTCAACAAGATATATTTATATAGAGAAAGAGATTGAACTAAAATAGAAGGAATTTTTTTTAAAAAAAGTATGATCTGTCTGCATTGTTGTAACAATGCACATTCGGTTTGGCTAGTTGGGCTGAAAAACCAGTTTTCGACGCAAGCTTTGGTCCTTTTTTTAACAGTTACATTGTCATGAGTCATGACAATGGCTTGTATTGTTTGCCATAAGAGCCAGCTGCTCTCAGGTTTTGCTACTGTTCTTGATTGTTTAAAAAGGCACGGGTTCATGGACTTGATCTAGACGTTTCTGTCGGTCAAGTGGGATAAGGAACAACAACATAGTTACATTGTTACAACAATGTAGACGAATCTAAGTTGGTGTCAAAGAGCGGTAATTAATTAATTTAATTTAATTTAATAATAATTTAATACCGGGACTGCAAAAAGTCCGTAAAAACTTTAAAAATTTATAAAACCCAGAAAATTAAACTAAATAAAAAATGATTTACAGGTATCCATAAGTCACGGAATTTTTTTAGGATAAGAAAAAAAACTATTAAAAATACAGCCAATTGATGGCGATGGTACAAACAACTTGGTTAGAAATAAGCAAATGAGACAAGTGATTATAAAAAGTGATGATCTTGATCCAGTTCTCCGTTGCATGTCAACAAGGATGCTGAGTGAGAAAGATGAAGCTTTGCTGGTGAAACGTTTTACACGAGCGAGGGATCGGTGACTGTGTGTGTGTGTTCCACTGCGTAAATCCCGACCAGCAAAATGTGAAAACTTTAAAGTGCTAACAAAGGCAGATCTCATAAAACTTGTCCAGCGTTTTAAAAAAAAAACTTGATAACTCGAGGATTGTGTAAGAATCCGGATGAACAAGTCTAAGACAGACATGTTTGGCACGCATTGCAGCCGAAATGGAAGCATTAAAGTGAGAACCCGCATTGCATGGGATGCTGGCAGATGCTTCAGCTTACCACCATCCAACGTTTTTCATGGAAATCAGTATCCATACAAATTACAGTTTTGCATGAACTTTTACCGTCGGATACAGTAGAGAGAGAGAGGCATTTGATAGGTGGGCTCTCTCCAAAATTGAAAAAAATTCCTCTTGGATCTTTAACATGTTGTGGACAGATGTAACTCATGTTTTGCTCCATGGCGATGTTAATACTCATAACTGTCAAATCTTTGTGACGTCAAATTCATGTGTGTGCACAGATTAGCGACTGCATTCCCTCAGAGCCACAGCGGTGTGCGAGTTCACAGGTTTCTTCATCATAGGACCCCTCTTCTTTGAAACACAGCTTCTAGTAAATGGACGGAAAACGATGACTGCAAATGATCAACGTTATTTAATGCTTCTGCGTGAAAAGGTTGTTCCTTTTTTGCTTGAAAAGATACGCTTCCTACTGTTATGTTTTGCAGCAAGTCCCACTACCAATCCAGTCAAGGAATTCTTGATTCAGGCGTTCGTGGAAGAATCATTAGCAAACGTTGCAAATTACCATGGCCTCCTCGGTCTCCAGATCAGACACCAATAGAATTTTAACTGTGGGGATATTTAAAATCTCGGGTGTACCGATCCCGTTCATACAATCTGTAGGAATCGAAGGATACCATCCATTTATAATTGTCATGTATACAGCTGGACATTCTGCAATCTATCGTTGCTGCATTTGTAAGACACGTCTGCAATGCGTTATGCCCTGTGGTGGTGGACGTGTGGACCACATACTGTTTTAATAAATGATTTGGTAACATTATTTTTGTTATTCGAGTGTCTTTTCTTTCACTCATGTACAAAACACCGCCTATTGGCTGTTTTTTTAAATTATTTTTTATCTTAAAAATATCCCTTGGCATATCAATCCTAAACCTACAAACATTTTTATTTTAATTTTACGGGCTTTATAAATTTTTAAAATTTATAGGACTTTTTGCCCATTCAGTATTTGAAAAACTGTAATTTCATCAAGTATCATCCAGTACAAGCTTTAAAAAATTTATCTGAACTTGATTGGATGAATAGAAAGTATTTTATTAACATTTGAAAATTCGAACAAGATATATATATATATATATATATATATAAAATATTTATATATTTAGAGAGTGAGTTAATTGTAGAAATTGAAAAAATAACCCATTTATCAAATTTAGATAAGGATCAAATCGTTATCGCTTCGAACATAGATTTCAGAAATGGTGTGCTTAGCCTGCTGCTCAAGTGCTGCCGCTGTGAATAGTTATTGGAAGCGTTTACGGATAGGGAAACGAACAAGTTGTATGCCAACGGTTTCTCTGCAATTGTCTATTGATTTCAGAGGAGACCGGAGACTCAACGCATTGTTCGAATATATTAATTATCATTAGCAATATATGAATTATCGCAGCATCACTCTATAGAACCTACATGCCTGTCATTCTTTTTCTACGGGTCCTTTTCTCGTTCTTTCTTTTAAAATTTTCTTTAGCATTGGTTTTTTTGTAATAGATACCAACACATTCACTAAATATATATTTTTGAACTAAATTTATATTTTTAAAGTTTTTTTTTATTGAAAAACATCAATTAGGTAAAAAATAACAGCCTTTTATTTTGATAATCTAAATTTTGGGATTCTCTTAAGTTACAAATACGAAGTGTTTTTATTTATAGCATTAGAAATCGTTAAATATATTATATATAAATTGTTTATATATAAGGAATCTTTTCCTCCTATTTTTACGAATATTTGTCTTCTAATAAATATACTCTATTTGATTTACCGGCTGAAGATTTTGATTGATATGCATAAAAATGGAAAGAAATTGAAATATTAAAATAAATTTTTTAAGATAGAGCTCATTCGCTTATTTATTCTTTTATATTATAATTTAAAGATACAAAAACAATAATATCATACAATAGCTAAACTCTTAGAATATTTAAATGCAATGAATCATGGTAAATTATCTCTCAAATGAAGAGTGAAACATAATAATAATAAACAAAATAAAATAAATATACGTAATAAATATACACTGATGTCCAAAAGTTAAGCATAATTGATAATTATGTGAACAATGAAGAAATTGTAAATCAGAATGGCGAAAAACGTGATATGCGAGTGTAAAATGGTTATAAAATAAGGAAGCAAATCAAAAGAATGATAATAATTAATTTTATTATCCAAAGTAGCAGTTTGAACGAAAACTGAGCATAGAAAGGATTCAAACTTTAAAGAAAAAAATTAAAGAAAACATTAAATAAAATAATGATGCTGCAGTTTAATAAGGCGTGTGGTCACCTCTGACAGCCAGGCACGCAGCATAGCGATTTATCATACTTGCTACGAGATGATGAATGAGTTGTGCGCTCAAACGGTTCCAAGCTTCTTGGAGAGCTCTCTTCAGTTCTGTAAAGGAGCTTGGTGGGTGCGAAAGGGCTGCAATTTGTCTCCCGAGCATATTCCACACATGCTTGATAGGATTTAAATCAGGGGAGTTCCCAGGCCACGACATGCGCTGGATGTTTTCCTTTTGAAGGAAAATTCAATCAGCACCGCTCGGTGACATGGAGCATTATCATCCATGAATATGAAGTCAGGACCGACAGCACCTCGAAACAAGCGAACATAAGGCTCAAGAACTTCGTCTCTATATCTTTGAGCAGTCACAGACCCCGTGTCAAAGACATGGAGGCATGTGCGGCCATCCAACATGATGCTTGCCCATACCATTACTCCCCTTGATGGAAAACAATGTCTTTCCGTTATGTTTCTTGGTTCAAAACGTGTTCCACGTTATCTCCATATCGTTACCCGCCGAAAATCACTACTCGGACTAAACTGGGACTCGTCACTGAACATCACATTGGCCCACTCTCCCACACTCCAATGTTAATGGTTCTAACTCCAGTTCAAACGAGCGTGTTTATGCGCAGACGTGAAGGGAATGCAAACTGCTGGTCTTCTGGCATACAGGCCAGCATGATTCAGTTTCCTGTAAACAATTTGTCTTGAAATTCGTATTCCTGTGGCGACTGTGAGCGCCAAACCCAGTGCTCTGGCAGTACTGCCCCTCTGACGTCGCGCACTTATTACCAGATATCGGTTTTGGCGAGGGGTTGTGACTCTTGGTCGACCTGATACTGATTGTCGGGTAACATATCCCGTTCTTTGAAACATTTGCTACAGTTTTGAGATCACAGACTGGTCCACATTCAGAATTCGAGACACTTCGGTTTGTGATCGTGAGGATTCCAGCATTCCAACGATTTTTCCTTTCGTAAACATGTCCAATTGGTGTCTTTGTGCCATCATTCATCTTGTTTGATGGTTAACAACGTTCCTTCACACAGCTGTTTCACGAAACTTGTATGAACTGCCTATGCTGCTTGAAAAGGTTTCTCCGCGTTCCGACATGCGCCGGTGTTTCGCGCAGGACGTAGTCGACTAAAAAGTTATGCATAAACCCAATGTTTCTTCTTCACACAATTAATATCCGCAAGAAATTTGGAATAATTTTATGAATATTTACTCCATGTTTTTCGCATTTTACGATTTATGCTTAACTTTTGGACACCAGTGTAGATATACAATTATAAATTTTAATCCATCATGTTATAAATCATTATTTGAATATCCCCATTCTATCATTGCTGGTATAGAATCGAAACACATCATTGAAATATATAAAATATATAATTCAACTGAATTTTTTCGTAAATATAATTTTATTTATTCTCCCCACCGGATATAATAAAAATTATTCTTCTAAATCTTGGTTTCCCAACCTTTTTTGAACTGGCACCCCTTTTTCTAGTAAATATTTCGATACCACCCCCTTTTCTAGGGAATATTTCGATACCTCCCCCCTCCCACTCTAGAGAAATAAGTGCACATAATACACGGTGGAAACAAGAGTTGAGTTTTAAAAAATATCCTATTACTAATAGAATATGTTTTTAAATTTAATTTTTCTAAAGCCCCAATTTTTTTACTTGCGAATATGAAATAGGCTATTGCCACAAATATATTTAAATTTGTAGTATTATATACCTTAGTCATAGACAGGATATATTGTTGGAATTGAAACACACGCTTCTGAATTTCTTCTTCATGAAAAGAGTGGAATAAAAGTTTTAGCTTACCAGTCAAAGATTGGCAGGGGTTTTGATGATACAAAGAAATTCATAATAAACTATTGCTTTCAATATAAATATAAATTGACATTTCATCCTTTAAAGAATCACGTTAATTCATGGTTAACACATTTAATTATGTTTCTTGGATAATATGCGTAATGAAATGCAGTGGGCAAAACATATTTCCTACTGCTCACAGACAAAGACAACACGTGCACTGCGGAAATTAAAATGCATTATATCATTCAATTTAATATAGGTCTGAATGCATGTACTACCGAACTTCCCGAACTACCGAAATATGTGAATTTTTGTACATGTGATATAGAAATGATTTAAATATATACAATCAAAATAAGTAAACAGTATTAAAGTTTACTTTTGTTAGTACATAATCAGCGTGTTTTTTCAGCCTTTTTTGGACTGTATTTGGTTAATCTGCCCAAGCCCCTCTGTGCCATCTCAACGCCCCTTAATTTTCTCTGGATCTTTTACTGCCCCCCTGCAAGACTCAAGTGCCCACAAGGGGTCGCTATCGCCCACGTTGAGAACCTATGTCCTAAATAAATATTCGAAACTGGGTGATATTAAACTCGGAGTAATTGATAAATTATTTTTATGCGTAATAAGGAAGAAGATATACGAATTTGATCCTCGTACACAAGGAAATATTATCCAAATTTTTTGCTTAATGAGTATTAGAGAACTCCCATAATTGATTTATTTATAAAATACAATGATATATCATTTTAAAATGTAATAATTTAATAAAACATGGAATTGAAAAATTTATTATAATAAAACGAATAATGTCTCGATATTTTACTATGGATAATTTATCAGAATACCATTAAACTTTGCTAGAAAATATTCATGCTTATCTTATTAAAATTTATGGTTTGATATTAAACCTAAACATCTTGCAATATATAGTATAAAACATAAAAGTTATTTAAAATTTTTAATTTTCTTTACGACAATCTCCCATCGAAGTAATATCCCATTTTAGCTATAAGAAAATAAAATTCAATATACTATCGTAGGATATCTTTGATTCACAAAAAAAAGACATTTTATGCATTGCATAAACTAGCAATTGATTAGCTTATATGAATGTTTAGATTTAAAATTATATTTATGGTAAAGTAAAACCAAATATGATTTTAAAATGAAGCCTATTCTTTAAAATCATCAATAAAATACTATATTGTAAGTATAGATAATAGGAAAAACTACATGAAATACAATTGATAAGACCATCATAAAGTTTGAGACATATCTGAAGTATTGGTAGTATTTTAATAATAGGTGAAAAAAGGAAAAAATTCAATTAACTTTTATATTACTTGAAATATTTTATCCCGTATTATTATTAAAATGAATTCTGAAAACGGATATTGCTTTTCCTTCGATTCTTTATTTTAAGAAGTGGTTTTTCGAAGAAATGTTTATTTCTTTGAAAGTAATTTAATTCCCCTGAGTTTAAATTTAAAATGAATAGGGATTAAAAAATTCTTGGAATACATTATTTTAGGATTATTGAATAATAAATATAAAATACATATTGAACTCAAACATTAATAAGGCACGAAGTTAAGTTATTTCTACAGAAAAGAAATGTAATTTTTTTTTCTGAGTACGTTGCAATCAAACAATCCAAAATACTTTTTTAGCGACACTGAGAATACTGCAAATACAAAGTCTTAATGTCATCTAGACTTAGAATATATATTTTTACATACGCTTTACATCAGTTCTCTGTCTGTCTTCTGACTACAAACATATAATAAATATGTCCCACAACTGAAGTTTTAAAAATATTAAATAGACTACAAAGTATGAAGGAATTCTTTCAAAAGATTCTTTTCAAAATCTACTTTCTTTGACGATCTCATTGATAAAAACTTAGTAAACATTTATTTTTTTCCTGATTTTGGTGTTAAAAAATATTACTTTTGACAGAATAGAATTGTTCATATTTCATCGTTTTTCTCCTTCCAATTTTTTAAGAATGTATTTCATAATACCTATTTAGCTTTAATATTTCAAACATTTCCTTTATTTATTTGCTAAACATGTCAGACCAAATAATTCACAAATGTCTTGAATTCTTTCTTAGAAAAAATTTAATATTTTGATGAAATATTTTAATTACTCCATATTTAGGTATAAAAAGAATTTAGAAAGGTATGGTTAGAATAAAAAGCCACAGCTTTTTTTATTGCATGGAATTATTTACACCCCTGCAGTGCTGTAACGGTGCCCCCATAGTACATTTAACTCTGAAGATTCCTTTCTCGCAAAGTTCGGACGTGACGCGTAAGTGGACTATTATAAATGAACACTAAATGACCCCATTCACAAATAATCCACAAGACTATTTAACAAAAATACCAAAGTATGAGAGGAACATAAATGCTCTACTCTCTATCTATCTATCTATCTCTACGACTAAAATATAAATAATTAAACTTTTACTTATCTGTATTCGAAGAACAGGATGTAGGCTCTGGGTACTGTTCTCCAAAATTAAAAGATGAAAAATCTAAGAACAACACTCCAATTGAATTCGACACAAACCCAAAAGATATTTGTCCAATTTTCTTACTTTAATTTACTGTCACAATAATTCATCTATTAGCAATATAGTCTAAGCCTAGAAATGTTATCACTATTTTAACTACATTTCACCTAATATACTGAGATACATTTACAAATTATGATTCCTATGAAAGAAGGCTGCAATTAAAATTTCAAGAAAACCTTTAAAGACAAAGCCATGTCAGCTTAAGAGGGAAACTATGCTAGAGAGCCTGTTACAGTCACACTTGAAATACGTATTCCAACTTATTGTCCTAGTGCTTCTTCATTGCTCTCTGGGTGGCACTATCACCATATCTCCACCCCTAATAGAGCCCGTTCAAACTTAGATGAGTAGGCGTATCTAACAGTTATTGGATCGTGTCCATCTAACTGATTGGAACGCGTATGACCAGCAAACCCTCTGAAAGATATACGCCGAATCTATGAGGTAAGGCTGAACCGAAAAACAGCTTGTATTAAATCCTGAAGTGAATCAAAGCATTGTGTACACTGATGTCCAAAACTAAAGTCACAAGCATGATTTTCGACATAATTCTAAATAGTTACAAGTACAATTGGTAGAATTTGTATTTATATAAGTTTTGAAGAATGGGTAGCACAATATCAGCCTTCGGTGTTGGAAAATAAGTTATTTAGCGTTAGTTTTTGCAGAACAACTAGATTGAGACCGTTTAAGCATCTGGTATTTTTGTCTGCAGTTTTATAAATATATTGCATTAAAACAAATGTTAGCCTTTTTGTAGTAGGAATGAGTTTTGATAATTATTTAGATCCTTCCTAGAGAAGGAGAGCCGTTGGCAGGATTAAAGCTGGCCAGTCTCAATAGAAGAAAGTTACAAATGGCCTACAGGAGGCGGAACCCATTTCAAAAAAGTGGTACTACCACCAGAAGGGTCATAAAAGATCGCCACAAAGCAACGACACCTGTACAGGATCCCTACTTGGCACGACATAGGAGCACAAAAGCTCCTCAGCTTGCTCGTGATCTTTCCGCTGTGTCTGGAAGAATTTCGGCCCAACAGTCTACAAACGTCTATCACATACTGGGCCTTACACCTGGGGTGTAGTCTTGTGTGTCTCTTCAACTGAATCCAACAGGAAATATCAGTTTTTGTCGAACCAAAAGCATCAGTCGTGTACACCACAAGAATGGGGGTGGTCTCTTTTCAATGATGAACCGAGATTCACCAGATAGCTTGATTCTCGTCAAGTTTTCATTTGAAGAGAAAGGGGAAGTCGCTCCCTCCGTCCTACGCAACAAAAATCGATAGATTTGATGTCAAAGGAATCCTTTCCAGAGACAGAATACTGTTTGGTAGTAGTACCTGCACGTCTTCGATACTGATAGTATGAACGTGCAGTACTATAGAATGAGGTCCTTGAAACTTAAGTAAGGATGTTATGCTATGGGGCCGGTCTACATTTTTATGAACGATAATGTATGTCCACGCAGGACTCACACTGTTGATGAATTTCTTGAAGTAGAGGATATTTTCCGAATAATTGGCCCTCGAGGTCACTGGATATCAATCCTGTTTAGTATGTTTGGCATGGTATAGGAAGAGCAATTTCTCAGCGTAGACCTCCCCTTCCCCCAGAGTCCCCAGGAGTTAAAAGGCGTGCTTTTGGAAGAATAGACTTTATTGTGTGTGCCACAAACATTTATTGTCATTTCTCTTCAGCTCGTTGTAAGACTTGTAAGGCAGTGCACGTTGGCACATTGCATATTAGACAGACTTTTCCAGAGAAAAATGGTTTATCTTTGATTCATGACTTCAAACATCTTCATAATTCCTGAATCTTAATTCACATTTAAAACCGTTTCCTTATGTTGCTTCATTATTTCCCACATTGTATATGTCTCTTTGCCAAATCTTGTGGCAACACAGAGAATAGTTCCTCCCTTTTCACAGATTTTATGTTTGTGACCTCAATTTTGAACTTGAATGTATTTATTGCTCTTGAAACTTTGTTTCCCGAATGAAACATCTGATTCTTATAGTACCGTTACAGCGTTTTTTTAATACATGTTCATCACATTTACTCATTCATTTCGGGTAAATCTTTCTTGTTGAATTGCTTTTTATGTAATAAAGAGTATAAAAATGGAGGAAATTTAGAACTTAACCCTTTAAGCGTTCCAAACGTCTTTTTCTGCCATCCTGAGATGCTTCAAAAAACGCACCACACGTTTTTTCCCGTAAGACCGGGGACTCACCAAAAATGCACCAAACGTGTTTTTTCCTCCTCAAGTAACAGCTTTCGAAAGTGTTAGAGACGTCTTTTTCCGAAAATCCTTTCCCCCTTTAAAGGCTTAACATCTTGAAGGATAATTAGGGAGGGTTGGGGTGACACAAAGGACTCTGACAGGAAGTTTTATGGGCTTGCCCCGTTCTTCCCCTGCAGCAATCGTAAAAAACTGGGAAGAATTTAAAACCTCCAGAGCGTACGGACTATCAGTTAAAGTTTGTAAGTAAACTTGACTTGAAATATTTTTGGGTTTGAATTAAATAAACTCTTTGATGTAGTTTTTCACGATCTAAGCATTTTTATAAATCTTTCATTTAAATCTCTTTTTAAGTTCCATCACATAAGTAATATAGATGATATACTCACTTTTGATTTAATATTAATTTGAAATTCAACGAATTGGGAAGGAAAAGGGTAGCTTGATAAAATCACATTTTTTTCTTTACCTCAAAAATTCTCAAGTAGAATTAAGTTTTTTTTATAATGTATCTCTAAAAATATCTATGATATATCTATATTTAAATTCAAAGTATATATCAAAACAATGAGGATGATTTACAGTTTCGTTTTTCTTATTTTAAATTAATACTTCTGAGTTTTTTTTTAAAGGAATTATTTCGTTTGTGTCAAAAATTTATAAAAAAAAAAGGTTCAAAATTTTAAAACCTGTTAAACTTTTAAAATTCTAAACATGAATAATTTTTAAGTTTCTGTACAACAGAACTTGCAAAAATTTTGCACGCATTGATAAAAATAACAAAAAAAAAAAACCTATTTAAATCCTTTAGTTTTTCATAATATCAAAGCCAGGTGTTCAGAGTATCTTACATACAATTCCTAGTTTTGTGTTGTTTAGATAACGAATTATAATAGAATTTTTAATGTCTGAACTTCAGTTTCCTTCAAAGAGAATGGGAAAAACAAGCTCAAATTTTTAAGCTTGAATCTTCGGGCAATGAGAAATGAAAAGCACCTGGACAAATTTATAGTTGACATTTGCGTCAATAAATAAATATAAAGATCCATTTTAAATTCAAGTTAAAAAACTATCTATTTATGCAAAATCTCTTATAATTTAGATTCTATTATAGAGGTTGGCTGAAGAACAAGTACTTAAAATTTGGACATTTTTTGTAATCTTAACCATACAAAACCAGGAATTTTATATTAGCTGCACCTGAAATTCTGCATTTGAATTTCGAAAAAATATATTTATGTAGGTATCTCGCGTACGCAGTTGAAAATATTTACCATAAATACTAATAATTCTTTTAATATTTAAAATTTTAAATTGAATTTTTAATATATTCCACTTCTAATATTTTTTCATTTATTCCGTAAATTTCATACAATTTGGTTGAGTGAGTGAGTGAATATTAACTTCGCTTCTGTTCAGCTACACTCGAGAACTTTTGGCGACGAACCTCGTCATTTTAAACCATGGTCAAGTGACGAGATGACACCTGTGCTAGCACCTCTCTCCTTCTCCTAACTACCACACCACACCACAGAGGGACGTTTCAGCTCTTAACAGATTTAACGTGCATCGTACCCCTACACGGTGGGTCTTCAGTGGTAATGGGCTCGAACTCATGATACGCCAGCCACGAGTCCGTTACCTAGAAAAGGTTTACCTGTTTCATTAAAAGATTCTTAAGTGAAGAAAGTAGAAATTATTGCCTTCCAAAAGGGAAAAATGTGTGTTTTGAAGTACAAGGATAAAAAACCCCTGCATATGATTAGCATTTTTCATAACGCTGATATGAAGGAAGTGAAAGCTAAGAAACGAGATTCTGTGAAAATGAAACCAAAAGCAGCGGAGTTTATACCACCATGGGTGGTGTTGATAGATCATACCAGTGTCTATCCTACTATCCTGTTGCCCGAAATCTACAAAGGAAATACTACAAGAAGATTTTTCGACATTTGTGAAATCATATTGTGTGGAATTCCTTCACTATCTATAAAAAAAAATGGCGGTATTTTAAATCATATTGGTTTTCGAATGAAACTGATTGAACGATTGATAGAAGAAGGAAGTAGTAATTCCGATTCTCGAAACTTTGTTACCTCTGAAATTTTCTGAAAATGTAGTCCGTTTAATTGGAAGGCATAAATGGAAATATGTGCTTCATAATGGCTTCACATGTGGAAAGTGACTCTTCAAGAAAAACAAACCACCACGAAAATGTGTCGTATGCTAAGAAAGAAAAATTAAGAAAAAATGATAACGGAAAACGCATTCGAAGAGAAACACGTTTTGAATGTAAAGACTGTAATGTTGGACTGTGTGCAGCGCCGTGTTACGAAAAATATTACACTGTGACAGTGCTATAAACGACGTATATCAATCAATCAATGACGTATCTATCAATGTATACAAAATCTTTTTTCTTAAAATTAACGGTTTAAAAATGTTTTGAACAAATATATTTGTTTTTGCCCTCTATATGCATATGTACACTTCTAGCTTCAGTAATGTACAATTGTTTAGATAAACTTTTGGCTTTGTAAAAAGGTATTTTGCTTTGACTAAACATTTTATAGCAAATTTTAATAATATTTTGTATACTTCTTTGATAATTTTTGCTATTTATACCTGTTTAAATTATTATTTATAAAAGTTTTCTTTGCAATTGTTTGTAAATTGAACAAAACCTTTTCTTACACAATTATGTATATTTGAGGATGAAATTCTGATTTATTTTATATATATTTAGTAAATACAAAAGTTTTTGTAACTTGCTTTTTCTTTGCAAATTTTATTTGTTTTTAAAGCATGCATATTTATATAATGAAATTTCAAACAACCCAAATTATGTCGGGCTTTTTTCTCCGTTAAAGGCTTTTAGGATTTTAGAAATCATCTTCTAATTATTCATTATATATTTAATAAGGAAAAATATTTCCATACATAAATAAAATTTTTGGTCCCGTAAATATATAATTGTTTTTAGCTACAGTTTGTAAAATGTATTGGAATTTGTTGTGGGGCCGGAGTTTTACAAATTATGATTGTTTTTGACTGCACTAAGTTATATATTTATATTTCATTCTTTTTACATTTTGAGTAGAAGTCATAAACAGTAAAATAAATTTTTTTGTTTTATATTCAAATTATGCTATTATATTGATTCTGAAAATAATAAGTTAGTTTGAACAAACCATTATTTAACAATTTTAAAGCATTTTGGAAGTTTATTAAAACTTTTATAAAATACTAAATAATTAAAAATATT
>BMAO01025699.1:0-166518 GCA_019973975.1 Trichonephila clavata
GCCAATGTGATTTAGGAAATATTTGAAACAATGCGGTTCTCGCGGCAATGCATGGAAAATTAAGGATTAGAATTCAAGAATAGAGTTCTGTGTATATTATATATTAATTATACATCACTTAAAAATATTCATTTATACGTAAAAATAAACAAGGTAAAATATAACTGATCTTTCAATAAGAATAAAAGGAAAAAAAATTGAAATTTTAACTTATATATATTATGTATCTTTTAAACATATTTATCAAAATTTGAAATAAATAAAATAATGTATAAACATTTCTTCAATATAGTTAAATCAAAAATTTACTGCGAGCTTTACCCTTGTGCGTCGTTCTACTTCATATCGTAACATTATGGGTATAATTTCTGACGTTCAATTTGATACGATTCTGAATGTTCAGTTGTTAGACATCTTTTTTGAGGAATCAAAATATTCTTTAACACACATATGAAAAAACATATATTCTCAAGAAATGTAGAACCAAAAGCGGAAAGCAGAGTACATGCAAATCTCTTCAAACAATTAAATCCGGCAATGGCCATCCAACAATTTAACCTATCTTTGCATGTTTTTCTTCTTTTTTTGTGAAGTAAATCAGGGTGATATAATTCATATCTCTAGATTAAAGGAAAAATATTTAAAAAAGATCCAAGTATAAATATATAATATAAAATAATTAAAATCAGTTTGATGAAAATATCCATCATCATGCAAATTAACATGTTAAGCTCAGTACAAAATTAAAAAAAAAATATTTTTGTATCATTTTTATTCCTGATGATAATTAAAAAAACAATTATTATTATTATTATTGTTATTCTAATTTCATCTGCATCGCGATACTAGTCGTCAGAATTTTCGTCATCAAGGCCATCTTCTGATAGCCAAGTACCTTTTAACTGGTCCAAGTAATCTTTAATGTCCCTTTCTTCTACACTTCTCAACAAAAACAACATAAAATAAACATATAGTAAAAAAAAAAACATTTTCGACGTACATTTGAAATGAAACAACCATAATGATTTAAATTTCTGTCACATAGTTTTGGGAAGACTTTTTGGAGGTATTCCATATAAATTGCCCAGAAAACAACAGAAACCCAAAAAATCCCCTTTTTTCGACACGGCTTTTATTAGCAAAAAAATCTCAGATTAATTAGAAAAAAATATTCAAGAAACCGCCCGTTTCTTCCATCCACATTAAATAGCGGAATGAAAAATTCAAACCCACTACAAGGATTTTTTTTGACAGCTATACGTTCCTCTTATTATGCAATAGTCATGAAAAAAGTTTTCAGCAACAATTAATTTAGTGTACAGCTGTTTTGAGTACAATTTTTTTTTATTACAAACGATGATCCCAGCATAGAATACAAGGTGTGCGCTGCTTGCCATTCGAGACGGGAATCCATTTCAGGCGAAAGTCCGACTTCTTTTCCCGAACATGCATCCATGCCTTATTCGGGATTCGAACTCGAGCCCACTCGATTACAAGTCGAGTGTCATAACCACCATACAAGGTGGGACGGCCGTGGTGTAGAGTGCTACTGAGAATTGTACCGCTGGCCAAATCTTGCCCGCGTGCCATTGGTTACCGAAGCCTGATCTCAAAAATGCCTTAATTTTATATACTCTTATACTTTTTCACAACCTCTACTGTTGAATAATATGAAGCGTATAATTAATATAATTTCTATAAGTATTTTAAAATATTTTATAAATGAAGCTAATATTTTTAGTTTTTGGAAATTGGAAAAAAAAAACCTTTCATGGAAACCAATATCTTTGTAGATCTCAAACTTAAACAGTTTTCCTTTTCGAACTTTTTTGTATAATTAGCAGAAAAGCCTACATATCTCACTGGTGGGTCGATTAAAATGTTAAAAAAAAGTAATTAGAATTCCTGTAAAATTTTTAAAGTATCATTGCGTTTAATATCTGCTATCTTTTTGTAAATTCAGAAAATAGCCCATTCCTTCTTCTTTCTAGTTTATTAAGAGAATTAGGAATTAAAAATGTTTGCGATAAGAGGGCTTGAGGTTAAAAATAATTAAATGTCTTAAAAGACAAACTTTTCCACGTTGAGATATTTTTAATTTCCTTTTTAACAGTTTTTTTCTAGATGATTTCCGAAGTTGGTAAAGGAATTAATTTTTTTCTTCAGCTGGTAAAAAAAAATTCATTAATTGATCCATTTTTTTGGAGAATTTCCTGAGAGGTTAAAACGAAATGTTTCCTTTTTCATACTCACGTCTCTTAAATGTCAAAAGGTTTCAATTCTTTTAAGAGTCAAATAATATTCCGTAAAGGACTCTTCAAAACCCTTAAAAGGTGATGAAACGAGGTCTTACTGAAAAAACGTTTTAAGTGCAAGATAATTTTGAAGAATTATATTTTTTATTAAAATTTAAACTTTTATGAGAAAAGTGTCTCTAAATTCAGTCTTTTTTAAGGTTAATACATTTAACACGGAAAATTCAGATAAAAATTTTTTTAATGCATAATTAAGATGAGATATCGATACTTGCGTATTATGTCGTCAACTAATTCCTCAAATGAAACGACGTGATCAAAGGCCAAGATATGCAGCGAATAGTGGAAAGATCAAGTTGTTATTGCACAAATACAATAATATTGTACATGCATGCGATGACAGCACTTGGTGATTTTACAGTATTTTTTAAATAGTTGAAATTGGACGCCGGTATAAAATGTAAGTACCAAAATGTTATATGTACTATTTTAAATTCGTTTTTCAATTCCTACTATTAGTCACACACTCTCCCCCCTATATATATATATATATATATATATATATATATATATATATATATATATATTGTTCAAATTTTCAATGATTTATAAAATACTTTCTATTCATCCATTCAAACTCAAATATATTTTTTAAAAACTTGTAGTGGATCATACTTGAGTTTTTTTCAAATATTAATTCATTAATTAAATTAAAAAATGAATAAATAGTAACAAACAAAAATCATAGTCTAACAGCTTATATAGAAAGGAAAATTGTTCGTTGTGTCCCTGTAGTGCAATTGATAGCGCGTTGGACTTCTAATCTAAAGGGCGTGGGTTCGAATCCCACCTGAAATAATCTAATTTCTGAGAGCGTGATTTCTTTTTTGCTATACTATTTTATTAGAATATTTAAATTTAATGAATGAATAAATATAATAACAAAAAATAGCCCAACACCATATATAGAAAGGAAAATGAAAAATCGCTTTCTGTTTTGTCAATTAATATTGTGATTCTGTCACATGTATATACATATTTATATTAATTGTAACTATTTAAAAAAGAGTAACTAAAATAAATGTTTCTTTGTTGACCTAAGTAGGAATTGACTTAATTTTTTTTTATGTTACTTGTTTTTAAGTATGACATATTCATTTCATCAGCCAATAAAAGTTCCACTACTTTTTCTGCACATTTCCCTAGTTTATGAAATCTGGCAAACTTATTGGTTTTCTAGTTCTATAATTCGGGGAATTCAGATTCATACAAGTTAAAGCAAGAACCATAACAGTTTTTTAAGCGAAAAAATTATTTTATAGACTTGGTTATTCAGACAGGGGCAGTATTCGGATTCTGATTTATGCTCTTTGATCTGACATAACGGTTACGGTTTTCTGATTAGACGGGGGCATAATTTGGATCTTACAAAACAGTAGAAACTCTATTCAGCATTTAAAAAAATTGACCACGCATTATGGCCTGTCAGAATATAGTTTCCAAATTATTAGAGCTTGGAAAGAAGTCTGTACATCTCCAATGGATTGTTTCTCTTGGTGCATGATAATGAAGCTGACGATGATTTAGTAAGAAAAGGGTGTGATCTACCTGCCTCCCCAACTCCACCGATTTATATCCTTAAGAAATCCATCTCTTCAAAATTTAAAATAAATTCGTCTTGGGGAATTCCTGCTCACCAATGGTAGCCCTTTAAGTTCAAGTTTGTCTGTTCAAGGTAATCTCTTTAGACAAGCCAAGGCCAAATTTAGAAGCGGGCATCACCGCTGCATTAAGGTATCCGAATGGATGCGACAACTTTTTTTTAAAAAATAGGAGATATGGGGATTTTTTTGTTATTTTTAGATTTGTTTAATGCATTTTAAGAAAAATGTGCTAAAATTAAGAAGAGAAAAAGAAATTATTATTACTAAAATGGGAAAAAATAGGTAAAAATTGACAAAAAATAGCACATACGCGGTCCATTCTGTACCAACGGTTTATGAACAAATTTTCAATTTTTTCAATCTAATGTGTTGTTATATTATTCATCTTTGAAATGACTTTCAGGATAAGACATATTTTCCTTTTTACAAAAACTAGAGCCCTTTATCTCAGTTATTATAGGAAATTGCTTAAAAAAACAGTGATTATATTTACATAAGTGAATACATAGATTTATTTTTTTTATTACTGTAAATTTAGTAATAAAAAACAGTGTTGATAAATCTGAAGGTTAAAACATTTCTACTATTACACAGAACGTACACAAAAAAAATTCAGTTAATTATGTTCAAAACTGTTTTAGCAATCGCTGACCCTCTGTTTGATTATTTTCAAAAAATCACATTTCGAGTAAAACGCGTTTTAAGGTATGACATCTTGGTTAAAGTAATGACATCTTCTATAACATAAATACTTGTAGTTTTTGTTCTAGTGAACGGAAAATGATAAACTTTGTATTTTTATAAGGCTAATAAAATGGCCCATAAAATAAAATTATAAAAAAAAATTTGTCAATTTTTGGCAAAATTTACAATTTTAGGTAGTCGGATACCTTAAATTAATTGAGGTAGAGAAGATTTTTCTCATTGTACTTTGTACCCTTCCTGCCTCTCCTGCTCACCTTTTTGAATATATGGATGTCTCCTTGGGACATTTGATAGTTGAGCAGGATGGTTGCGACTCTCTTTCAGGGCAGGGACTTTTAGGTTTGGTATTTGCCTGGAGTTCGCAAACCACGGCTCGCGAGCCGCTCGTGGTTCTTTGTAAAGACTGTTGCGGCTTTTTAATCTTCTAGCTATATGAGTTGTAAAAAACACTATATCTACTAAAAACTATTATTTTACTTTATCTTTTACCTTTATAACTAAAAAGATTTAGCTTATTTGGGTCTACAATTTAACATTTAACTGGTTTCAGATTTTTGTATTAAGTAAAAACTTATTGAGAATCCGTAAAAATATTAATTTTTTTAAAATCATAAAATCCTAATTTATTGGTAGAAATGCCATCACGGGAAGACACTTCTGTAAGTGATATCCTGCAACGTTTGCTTTTTTCCATATACGAGTTAGGGAACATTCTTGAATGTGAGCAAGAAATACTCATAAAACGAGATACATATATAAATCTTCAACAGAAATAACAAACACATATTCCGTATTTTGTAACATGCGTAAGAGTCAATAAAAAGAGAGTTCAAAGGACTTATATCGTCGAAATCCAAAAGCAACTTAAAAGCCTAAAAGATAAAAGCATCTCAATAGATTTTGGGGCCGTGGATAGCCTAGTGGTAAGAGCATCGGACTCCTGACCGGAAGGCCTGGGTTCGAGATACCCGATGCCACCAAATGCCCTCCGAGTACACACGGAGTACGTGCTCGTTAAATCAGTGGTTCCGAAAGTCTTGTGGGATATCGCTGCAGAAACCCCGAATGCAGGGGGCTAGATAATATTTCCCTCCCCTTCAGTTCCATGCCTAAATTGTGGAGTTGGAAATAGGTGGTGTCACCATCTATCGTGTACAAGTCCAACCTGTCTCAGACTCTGGCAACTTTCATTCTGTCCCTTCAGGAAGGACACGACAACAACACATCTCAATAGATTTTGCATTTTTTCCCCGCGGAAACATGGGCGTTCCTGGAAATGAGCGGACCGATTGGCTTGCAAAGGCTGTAATCAAGCTCAAAATTGACATTGCCGTTTTTTAATATTCATAAATCTTTTTTCAAGAAGATTATGAAAGAAAGAATAGTGAAATGTCTTGGAGTGAAGAACATTTCACTTCAAATAAAGGGAGCGCAACATATATAGAACCTTTTTCCAACCATTAATAAGAGACTGTCCTGCCATCATTTTTATACTAATTACAAAATAAACCAATCTCTAACTGGTCATGGCAACTTTAAAAGCTACTTGAGCAAATTTAATTTAGTTCTGTCATCTTCCTGTGATTGTGATATTGATGGCGAGGAAAATGTATAACATATGCTCCTTCTGTGTTCCAAGTTAGAAGGAGAACGAAATATCCTCTAAGACTGGCGTTCAAGGGATAAATTGGCCTTCGAATCTTCAGTAACTTCTTTCCACCAGAAGAGCTTTTAAAAAGTTTTGTGAACTTGTTGTAAATATTTGCAATCCTTCATAATCTCAAAGGATTTTTTCCCAAAGGATTTTTTTACGACAACTTTTTTTTTCCTGAAAAAATGGAGATATGGAGATTTTTTTGTGGTTTTTAGATTTGTTTAGTACATTTTAAGAAAAATTTGCTAAAATTAAGAAGATAAAAAAAGAAATTATTATTACTAAAATAGGAAAAAATGGGTAAAAATTGACAAAAAATAACATGAACGCGGTCCATTCTGTACCAAAAATTTATGAACAAATTTTCAATTTTTCTATTTTGATGCGTTGATATGTTATTCGTTTTTGAAATGACCTTCAGGATAAGAGATATTTTAATTTTTACAAAAACTGGAGCACTTTATCTTAGTTATTATATGAAATTGCTTAAAAAAACAGTGATTATATTACCATAAGGGACTGTAAATTTTGTAATAAAACAGTGATTGATAAATCTGAAGGTTAAGACACTTCTACTCTGATACAGAACACACACAAAAAAATTCAGTTAATTATTTTCAAAACTTTTTTAGCAATCTCTGACCCGCGTTTGGGAATTTTCAGAAAAAAAAAACAACACATTTCGAATAAAACGCGTTTTAAAGTTTGACATATCTTGCTTAAAGTATAATGGCATCTGCTTTTACTAAAACACTTGTATTTTTTGTTCTAGTAAACGGAAAATAATAAGCTTAGTATTTTTATAAAGCTAATAAGATGGAATATAAAATAAAATCATCATAAAAAAAGTTTGTGAATTTTTGGTAAAATTCACAATTTTTGGGTAGTCGGATACCTTAATACGTACTTCTGAGAGCCCATGTGATACTTTGTAGAGCATGGAGATTTTATAATTGTTTTCAATAAAAAATTGTCTTAGATGCAGGAACAATGACTTATAAACAAGAACAATCAAAGTCAAGTTTAATTATTGGTGTTAACATGAAATTTCAGAATAAAGTTTTTATGATATTTTTTGATTGGTCGAAACAATTTTCGTGACGATTGAAAATTCAATATCCTATATTAGGATATTTTGACTATGGTTGTTCTTGCATTGAGCCTCAGAAATAAAAATATCTTCGATAGTTCTTAGCTTTGGAAGGTATAAAAAATGTTATATTTTGTGTAAAGGTTTATTTAAACGTCATAAAAAATATTAATTGGAGTATGACAGTCTTAATCACACGAATGCTACCAGGGGTTTTTCTTCCTTTCCTGCTTACGCGTAAGTGGCTCTTTATGTAAATGACTCTGACATTTTAGCAAATCTTGTTTCTTTTACATCTTGGCTCTTTGCTCGGAAATTTTGTCGACCCCTGGCATAGGCTTTCTTGCTCCTAAATGATTGAAAACAACTACAATCTATAATTTTTAGAAATAAATTATATTAACACTAGATTGCCCAAGGAAGTGATTTTGACTGCTTTTTAATTTCAACTAGAAAAACAATGACGTATATAATGACACAATTTCTTAGAATTTTTTAGAATATAATTTTTTCCAAGTGAAGTAAATTTTTTTATTGTTAATATTTACTAATAACTTATTAAATAACTGAAAATAATATAAAAAATTAATTTTAAACAGATTTTTTTACACATTAGTTATTCTTTCACAATGCAGTCATTTTGACTGCTTTTGGGCAATAAAGGTATATACTAAATTTCAGTCTTTCTAGTGTTAGTAAATTAATTGATATCTTACAAATTATTTACAAAACTTGAAGTTAAGAGAATTTACCTTAAAATAGAATCGATTTATTTTGAAAAAAGTATCTCAAGAAAAGACGTTTTCTTACTTTCATATACTATATGTTTACTACTTATGCTATATATTGAAAATTAGATTAATACGTGTTTAAATTATTAGAGAATTCATTTGCTATATAAAGTCTGTTGCATTTTAAAGTTGTAATAAGAGGTTTATTGATATAAATTCAAGTAATTTATTTAAGCACTTTAAAGATGATATTTATCAAAGTATAGTCACATACATATATGAATGGTTTATAGGAAACTGAAGGACTGGAGTGTTCCGTTTTGTGTGACTTTTCAACATTTATTTGACTTTTACATTGACTTTTCATAGATATATATATGTGACGGGTGCTTACGCGTTTCACTAACCTTCTCTCAAATTCTTTTAAGATTGTATTTATTTTAACCAATCCCCGCTGAGAGCTAAAAGTGCGACTTATGCAAATAAGATAGTTTCGGGTTTAGCGAGTTCGAAAGAGATATAAAAGGGAGAAATGAAATGAAGAGAAGAGGATGACTACGTGTTTTGATAGAGGAGTTAACTACGAGATTGATTAAGATGGTGATTCTAGGAGATTAGTTTAACTAAGTGAAGTTTGTTAGCTGAAGGAAGATTATTGAAAAAGCTTCATTAATTCGGTTCGGATGTAACTGAAGATATCAAGGATTGAAGACGCTCTTTAGATCCTTCAAGTAGTAAAGAATCCTGCCTGAAAAAAGATATCAGGTCTGTTACTTTCCTAAATTAGTTATAAATGCGTAGTTTGATTGTATGCGTTATCCACCGAGGGTTCAGTTAGTGTTCCGTCGTTCATAATTGAATTCTTTTCCCACTCCACTGTAATTTGTTGTTCTTAAAGTTTGATTAATGTTTGTGTATTTCTATCATAAGAAGGATTAATAAATAATAGTGATTTATTAATTACGTAGTTGTTAATTATGAATCCAACATACTCGAATTTAGATAATGTGCAAAGGGGAGTTAATAATCATAGGGGTAGTGAGAGACTACGACATATATATATATAGTCAATCTTAGATTATAGAGACAGAAATTTAAAGCGACTGAAACTGTTCCCTATCTGCTCATCTATGTCAATATAATCGGAAAGATTAAACATCTTTCCCGATTTCTGAACATTTAAAATTCGACACTTAATATATCATATCTAAATGTTAGTATATGATAGCAATGTTACAAAAGAGACTCTAAAACACACATTGCTTTATTTCAAACACATCTATTTGCATTAATAAAGTTGGATTACTTTGCAGCTTTGACGCAGAAATTTTAATTCAGTTATTCAGTTTAATTCAGAAATTTTAATTGGTTCCTTTAACAAGGCAAATACTATAAAGCAGCCAACTTAATAGGTGTATCCTTAAAGTTAACAGCTTTGATCCTGCTAATTTTTTAGTTACAAACTTAACAGGTGAATTATTGGTTAAGAGAAAAGTTGCAATCTCTCTCTCTCTTTCAGTTTGTAATAAAAATGTTTACACACAAAACCTTTATATCCCAGAAACATTTAAAAACTTACCACAGTTAAATTGAGCTCATTAAATATTTTAAGGCTAAAATTTTTAAGGTTGCTTCCTCCAGACATACAAATATCTTGAAAACATTTTATATGAAAATAAATTTAAAATTTATAGTACTGATTTATAATTTTTCTTTCTACAGCTTTGTATTCTGAATTTTTCTTCCAATGCAATTAGAAGAACGGGGTAGCCTAGTGGTCAAGGCCATGGACTTGGGGCTGGGGTGTCATGAGCCGGAGTGACACCAGCTCATGTGTCGTCCTCGTCACTTTGTAATGGGTCTATTCACGAGCTTCCTACAAATCCTCTAGAGGAAAACCTATCTTTTTAAATATTGTTCTATTGAAAACTTTCTCCCGAAGAAGATGCGGGGTTTATGTAAATCATGTCATATATTTAAGCATTATCTTTTAGGTTCGAGAAAAGAGAATGGTTAGGAGTTAGATGATAGAAGTCAGTGATTAGTGAAAAGTTGTAGAAAGCTAATTGAGAGGATGTGACTTGTGGATTAATTACTTCATATTTAAGATTGATAATTGACGATTTATTCAACAAGATATTTGAACTAGAATCATATCGACTAGAAGTTGAATAGCTGAGAGCGGATTACGATTATTTAGAACGTATATGACCAAAACGTTCCAAAAGGGATTCACATCATAATTAAATATTAAATATCTCGTCTACCTCGCTTTCGTTCCAATACTAAAATATAAATACATTTCCTACCCTGGGTCATTTGAATTGATTGATAGAACAAAAAATTTATTTGCTTTGATTATGGCTTCGCTTCCTTCTAACACCCAATCACTGATAGATGTCAGGGGACATCCATCACAACTTGACTATCGTTCTAAATTATGAGGTCCGTCTTCAAAATCCCTCCTGTAGCTGAATAAGGTGGCATCAATATTCGCTCACTCCGATGCAATTTATTTTTAAAGAAATAATTTTGAACTTTTTAAAAGAATAAATCTTGAGAAATTAGTAGAAATTCAGAAAAAACTTATGAAAAGATAGTAAGTTTATATAAAATAGTATGTTTTTGATTATTTTTTCCTAAATAGTAAAAAACAAATGAATTTTTTATTTTTTAATACCAATAAGAGATTGGTAAACTAACAATTAAGTTAAATTTTCTTTTTAAAAATGCAATTAAACAGCTTTCCTTTTTTGCAATATAAACGCTAGCTATAATTTGCTGTTGTTAGTACCGTTTTTTATTACACTACTTTAAATTATGAGGTTTTATAATTTTGATCAATGAAAATTGTATTAGATTAATTTTGATTGAAATGTAAAAATTCACCTAGTTCAACTGATTTATAACGAATACACTTTTATTACCATCCCTTTAGCAATAAATTCGTTTAATAGGAGACACATATATTTTTTATATTTATAATCAATAAAAATTGACTCTATTTTTCTACATACACACTTTTAGTTTATACATATAACATCAATTTTAAAAGTGTAGAATGTTTAACTTTTTTTGCAGCAATGGCTACATTATTACTCTTTATTAAAAGCATGTGTGTCTTACTTTTTTATATTAAATTTTACACTCTGTTTGACATAATCGGAGCTTATGTAAAGATATTACTATAAAATATTTGATTCTAAACATAAATGCATCATCTAGCTTTTATTGGAAGACTTCTACCGTAAATTATGAGAAAATAATTAAATTTTAAGCATCGGTTGTTTCACTTAGGTGACTTAAAGGGAAGAATTTAAAAACAAAAAACTTTCCTTTCAATATCTCGTAAACTATTTTTTTTGATGATCGCCTTATTTTTTCGGATTTCTTGATTCTTGGTTATCAAAAATGCTAAGACCACTGGACGAAATGACATCAACAGAATTTTGAGAATGATAAGTTTTTCTTAAAAACTTATAATGATAAAAAATTTAATTTTTTGCATGTTTATACCTGCTATTTCATATTTCCTTACTTTTGTAGTTTTTAAGAAGTCAGAAGTAACAATAGCTTTTTTTAAAGCGTTAGATTTTCTCTTTTTTTGGAAAATCAAAATGTGCCGCAACTTTTACTTATGTTGTCAGCTTGTTTAGATTTAGATCATTTTTAGGGGATAATTTTATTCCTTTCGTAAAATCAGATCCTTTTACAAAATATTTTTACTGTTATTACCATTTCCTAAAGAAATAATGTGGAAACACGAAATAGAATTTTAAATGAAGGTATAAATAGGAAATAGCTTGCTATTCTAAAAAAAAAGGCTCATTTTTGTATGTCTTAGCAAGTTTTTATTTAGATAATTTTATTTAGTAAAATTAAATCACTTTCTATATCGTTATATTCAATTGTTTTGTTTCAATTTCGAAAGAAAAACGATATACTCAAAGCCTTTTTATGTGTTCTTTTCGTGCTTTTAATGCGATTTTTCCCGTGATACATAGAAAAGGTACATCAAATGAGTTTTATGAATAAAAATGATATGATTTTTTTATGTAAATTGGTTAGACATGCAGGGCTATGCAGGGTATTAACTTTGGAACAATTTGAAGGTCATTTTTTTGCAATCGATACCAATTCTGAAATGAATTTAAAATTCCAGAATGGCCTTCGAAGTTTCATATCTGGTTTTCGTGACATATACAAATGGCTAACTACGAGAGTGAGTTGGAAAATAAGTTTCCCCTGTCGATTGGGGTCAGAGTTGAGTATGAAAGTCAATGCATAGAATGAGATATTAAAGAGATAAGACATAGCTTTATTTTTCCACATAAGTACCAAACACATTGAAACATTTGTCATGCCGCTTGATAAGCTTCAAAAATCCCTTCCAGGAACCACTCAGGGCTTTCATACGGAAGAAGCGTTTACTTTTGCGAGGATGGAACCATCAATTCTACGCGGTAATGTACACCCTGTCGAAGTTGAAAAAGGCGATTCGGAAAAAATGGCCTGGGCTTCTTAAATCTGGTGTTCTGTTGTTGGATGACAATGTAAATCCACACTCGGCAACGGCAACGCAAAACCATGTTGCAACTCTTGGGTAGGAGCGGCTGCACCAAACGCCATATAGTCCTGATCGCGTACCAAGTGATTTTCATCTGTTTCCGGTTTTGAAGAAGAATCTCGCCTGAAGGCGCTTTGGAAGCAATGCTGAATTCAAAAAAGCCATTAAACGCTTCTTCGGTATGCAAACCTCTGAGTTTTATCTGGATTGCTTTTTGAAGCTGAATTTGTGGTATGACAAACGTCTCAATGTATTTGGTACTTATGTAGAAAAATAGTTATGTGTCTTATATTTAATGTCTTATTCTATGCTTTGACTTTCATACATAACTCTGAACACAGTGGAGAGGGAAACTTATTTTCCAACTCACCCTCGTAATCAACTGTCGTCGCAGAAACTGATTACTGACTACATTGTATAACAGAGAAAATGTTAACTCTAAACAAGTGAGAGGTAACATCTTCATATTTTTCAGGTGAGAAAAATGATTTTGAACCATTTTTCCACAAAAAAATCCCTTTTATTAACTATATATATCCCCATTATACTATATATTATAGTTCACTAAATTGCATGGCCGACTAAGACCCTATGATTGCCGAATCCTAATAGGCGAAGGGAAAACTGTTTGATTTTTTGCATTATAATTTTCAATTGATTAATGATTCTTTCTATTAACTAAAAGTTGTTGTTTCCTGATTTTATTAACTTGATTATTTAGATATCGAAAAATGAATAAATAACATTTAATTTAAGCTTACAGAAGCGTTGCTGTTTCTATATCAAAGATCTTATTTTCACTTAGATGATTGCCTTGTAGGTAACGTGCACATTAACAAATATCTAATAGATAATGTGCAGAATATCTAGGTAATTCACAGATTACCTAGGTAATTTTAGAAATGAAACAATTTTCGCACTTTATGGATCACCCTAGTTAATCTGCAGATTAGCTAGGTAATCCTCAAATTAACTCATTTCTACACTTTAGGGGTAGCATATCTAATATTTGTTGCACAACATTAAAAAAATTCCTGTGTGTTTATAATTTAAATTTTTCATTGCTTAGGAAAACAAAATTCTTGTTACGTCGTGATGTTTTGAAGTACATATTTTCTATACGGAACTACATTTATGCGATGCCATTTTACTGAATTGATTTTTTTAAATGTATTACAAATAATTTTATAAATACTCAAGTGAAGTTTCAGGTAATTTGTTTAATCGTTTTTAGTTATGCAATGTTTATCTCTCTGACAAAAACAGCTTTGTGTGTATTGCTAATTATAAATGTTAGGGTATAGGCTCATAGTCTTAATTTTTCTAGAATTAAACTAAATTTATTTTTAAGGGATGTTTGAGAATGCATGACTTCACACACGTTTCTTTCCATTATAAGCAATCTCTTGTACAAAGGTTTGGGAATTATTTTGACTAGAAGACTACTTTGCAGAAGCGGAGGATATCGGATGCCCACCCCTTTAAAAAATTATTGCATTCATTAGTTAACTTTGTATCTCAGAAAAAGTAAAAAATTGTACCTTAAAAATCAATAAATATATGTTAAATAAAATAATGGCAGGCTTTTTGCAATTTATTTATTGCGCTAATTTCATATCTATAGCTCTGAATCAGATTTAATTTTAGAATCAGTTTAACCCTTTCGTGGGCCTTGGGAAGATTACTTCCCATCCAAATTAAAAAATTTGTGTAAATCATACAATGTCCCCTTAAAATTAATCCATATAAACCTTGAGTTTTACATACGACAGTATATTCCTTATGATAACAAATTATGGATGATTAAAAATAAACTGACCTTTTGTCTTCTGGTAACTTATAAAAGCAATTCTCCATTAAATACAAATTTAAAGCAAGAGTATTCTTGTATGTGAAAAGATTCAAGTGAACCGAGATTGTTTGGAGTTACCATACGCAAAATTTAATTGGTTTGACAAACCGTTTTCAATTAGCAATAGTTTGACATTTAATCATCATAGTTTCCATATGTTATTGCAAATTGATTTCAATTTCTGACGTAGAATATAATTCGTGTCAGTGCAGTATCCTTCAGTTAATGACAATAGAAATATATTTTAGAGATACATAGTTAATAAGTGTCACTCTCTCTCTCTCTCTTTTTGTTTTAAATATACTTCTATTTGAATATAGTTTGGTGGAGAATTAGAACGTGCCAATGATGAGGAAAGGATACTGACATTTTACTGGGGAATGTCACTCATTATTAGAGCTCCATAATCGAAAATGACACAAATGATTAAGTCTCCATTTAGATTTCAGTTTCCACTTCATGTGTGCCATATCTTAGGTAATGCTGCAGAATTTCAATTTGCAAGCAAACGGATATTGACTCAATATTATTGTGATAAACTGAGTGAGAAATGATAGTAAAACGCATTTATTAATCGTTACTAAAAAGCAGAAAAAAAGTTTATTTTATAGGATGCAAAGCCGTTTTCACAATTAAATCTGATTATTTTAAAAATTCAACTTTTTATTATCTGTAAATAAAAAGGAGTTAGAGACTTAGTAGGAAAGAAACTTCGAAACTAAGGTCTAGTCTCGATATTCTGAAATAAATTTATCAAGGAAATCAGTTCTCTCTATAAAATTTATTTTTTTAAAAACATACCAAAGGAATTTATAAAAGCATTAAAAACCTCTACCTGTAATCTGTATTAAGACATAAAATTAAACGAGTTTTACTGTGTCATGTTATGAATAAAAATTATAGTTTTAAAAAACTAAAAAAAAAAAAAACACCCTTTAATCGAAGGGTTGTAACGTAATCTTTTAGTCACCAAACCTGGACATGGGATCTGAAAATAGGAAATCGTTAATCTTGATGATCCTGATCAGGACAATGGAACAAAATTATTAAATTTTTGTATTGTCATCGGTCCTGGACAAGTGAGCAAAATTTCGAATTAATCCGACCTTTTAAAGGGGGTAAAACTTGAGTTCAAAGATTCCGTTACATACAAGTGTAGCTTATAAAAGGGTGTTAAAAATTAAACTACCTGTCCGTTTTTTTCTCGAGAATAAGATTGTAAGTACTTTTTTCATTTCTCATATATTTAGGGGTTTTATTATCCAAACATGTTTGAAATATTGCAGTAAAATGCTAATGTAATTACTCGTACGTATCATTAATAAATATTTTATTGATAAATAGATTTTAAACTTTGAAACAGAGTTATCTAATGTCAAAGGTTTCGAAAAGAAATCGCTTGCTTAAAATGTTGAAAATGGTTTCATATTAGCTCATTAAGCAACTTAGACTGATATTAATCGAGAAATTACCTAGTTTCATGAAAGTTTAACCTTTACGGACATGACAAGTTGAGGGCATAGAAGACAACGTGGGAGTAAGTTTCATCAAGAGGTGTATAAGGTTATAAATACGGATTAATTATAGGCTTAAATTAAACATTTTGTGTATTTTTTCTGCTATTTATTATATTTTTTACATATTTATAAGTTATAATATCATCTACACACAGGAAAGAGAATTACATCTTCCTTCAAATGTTAAAAAAAAACTAATATATAGCTATTTTATTTCATAAAGTTTTACTTTAAAAAAATCTTTTCTGCATGTAATTCATGCATATTGTGTCAAGACAATTTTAAGTACTTTTTGAAATCAAACATCACTTTATAATGATCTTGCATCCACGCCTAAGAGACTTGGAAGGAAAAAACTGGACATGATCAATAAAACTTCAATTTATTCACAATATTAACCACAACTCAAATTCAATCGATCAAGGATAAGAGATGCACCCAATTAATAAATAGGAAGACAATTAACGAGGTACGTGAGATATGAGAGGACTTTAATTTCAATACATTTACTTAATTCAATAGCTTGACTTCTTTGTTATTTAATCTAGATTCAATCTCCAGTGACAGATCGTCCCCTTAAGTAATTCAATTATCAAATATTAAATATCCGCTATTCACATCCAATTTGATTAATCACTGCTCCGCTAGCAATTTATCCTATCTCTCCTTTCAGACTTGAAAGCCTAAACATTATATAGTAATCATAATTTACATATTCACGCTCTCTTCTTCGGAGGAAGCTTTTTAATAAAATAATTTTTAAAGACCAAGAATTCCCCAAGAGGACTGTTAGTGAAAAGATCACGTATAGAACCGTCACAACTTTATCTATATGCTGTGAACTTTTTAAGAAAATTAATTTTGACTTACAATGTGTCATGGTGCCTCTTCCTCGGGTTGGTTGAGGTAGAGATCTCGCTGATCGTTGAGGTTTCCGAATGCGATAATGATTGAGACGCCATTGAGAAGGACGCTAAATGATGACCAATACATATTCAAAATAATACCCCTTTATTAAATTAACAAACCTGATTACGTGGTGTGTTGACGAGACAAATTGAATAATAAGAAATAATGGGTACTTATCTTTTAAATGAGAGGGAAACTCTAAACTCGCCAAAGTGAAATATTCCAATAACTTCTAATAGCGGAACGACTATAATTCTGGCCGATAATGCAGGAACAAGCGACTACAATTCAAGCAATACTAACGTGACTGTGTATTATTCCCTTAACAACTCTTCTCTAACGCACTGACTATTTATATGCTATGTAGTAGTGACGTACATTTATGGCGTTGAATTGTTTTAGCTCTAAGTGCCAATTTAGCCGAACAGAAAAAAAACCGAGTTAAGAGAGGATAACCTCGCAAATATAGCCTATTATTACAAATGAAATAAATACATTCTTTTTATTGAGGTGTAAAATGATGTTTCTCTATACAATTTTGTTTCTATAGCATACGAATATCATATAATGAAAACGTTATTCCTTTGTTTTGAAAAAATGATAAATGTACTAAGTCTAGAAAGATAAGTTTATGCTATAGTTTTTAGCAAATTTTGAAAAGTAAATAAATAAATGAAGACTTACTGTACGAAAATATATATAAATTTTTTTTATTTTTTATTTATTAAATATTCCTAATAATAAAAATATTTCAAAATGTAACTTCATCTCAAAGTAGTGAATTATGCAACATATTTGATATAATATTGCAACAAATACAGTTGATTCAGTATATTTTTCAAACTTTTATTACATTTCCGTAAGAAACTAGAGAATTGTGTGAATATTTTTAAATATTTTTGATAGTATATATAGAAATACTGAAAAATCTTTGAGCAAAACAAATTTCAAATTTTACAATTATTCAATGTTAGCTTTCTCTACAATGGAAATCATAGTTGTGAAAATATTTGATTCAGCAAAAGATTTTTCTTTGCCCACGAGGTACAAAAAAGAATGTTTCTCAAACCTTCAGCTTTCTTGTCTCTGATTGACAGTTTTTCTTTTAAAAGTAGTGATGAAGCCAGATTGAGTTTTTCAAAGATAAATTTTCACCTAACAAGCTTCTCAACATCCTTTGATGATGCTTTTTCGATATTTTTTGGATGAAAATTTGCATTCAGGATGCTAGTACGTATTTTGAAATGTGAAGCATTTTTTGAGAGATTCAAAAAGATGGATAATTTATTCTTAAGATGTAAATACGTTTTGCAAGCGATACTTTTAAAAATAAATAAATATGGCTCTGTAAACTGGATCAGATTTGAGAGTTCACTTAACAAATGTTCGACATAGATTATGATGAGTATTTATATAAGATGTTGTGGGTAAATTTGGATGCACAGAAACAAAAGACATTTTAATAAAATCAACGCCTTTGACTTTCAAAATTCTATCAAAAGGTTATTTAAGAGAAGGGAGCCGTCAACTTAAATAGTAACTTAAATATCAATAATAATTATTAAATTACTTATCTTTGTCGATAAGATCCAACGCAATGCTACTCGTCCTGACTACAAAATATCTTGTTCGTGACCGACGTAGGATATCTTTACTTAATCTATCCGACTACGCGTTCGGGTGAGTGAATAGTAAAGTCGTACTGTTCAGCTTCACGATGGCTTTTGGCGACGGACCTCGTAATTTTGAACCATGGTCATGTGACGAGGACAGCATATGAGCTGGCAGCCCCCTCTCCTAACTACCACACCACAGCATCGGGAGGACGTTTGAGCTCTCGACAGATTTAACGTGCATAGCTCCCCTACACGGCGGGTCTTCAGTGGTACTAGGCTCGAGATCATGACACGCCGGCCACGAGTTCCTGACCTTGACCACTAATCTACTGGGCCTTCACCTGGTCAGTAGGCTTCTTCCATGTTGCTTGCATTTTGAGAGGCAAGTCGTGTATTACGGTGACAAAATTTTGCAGCTCTATATGCAGTTATCTTCTCAACACAGATAAATGATAAGTACTGTAGTAATACTAAAATAGCGTAAGACGCGCATCTCTCTTGAAGTATATTTCTCAAAGTAAATTAATTTTTTTCCTTCTGTTTCTGTAAAGAGAACAACGCTCTTATCTGGTGTTCTACGTCTAATTTTTAAAAATTTCTTTACAACTACAAAATTCTAATATTTTTAAAAAAATTTAACCCTGATTTTTTAAACTTAAATTTAATTTTTTAAAGAAATTCTTTTTCGATTTTAATATATTAAATAAAGTAAGTAAAGGCTTGCTCTTAGTAAATAGAGGCTCTTTGAGTTTCTGTAATGAGATAATGTAAAAGATAATGACATTAAGCTGCTTTTCTATCATTTTAAAATAACAAACTGTTTTCTAAATTCTTTTTTGTGATAAAAAAATCTTTAATATTAAAAATAGTTGACGTGAACTCTTTTTAAATAACCATTAAACAAAAGCGCGTAAAATAAAAGCCAAAACTTATCCACTAAATAAAAGCTAAAAATGCATCCATAAATCGCTATAAGTACCAAACACACTTTTAATCTGCATATAACTCTGCAGAATAAATTCAATTTGACCGAAGGGGATTGGAGCGATACTAGAATTAAAGGAAGAACTGGTTTGAAGATGGAAATCTCGAATTCTACCTTTGATATTTTTTGATTAACTTGATTCAAAATGGAGGATCAAAGAGCGAGACAGGAATATTTTCGCTACCATAAAATAAGATTAGTTGATCTTCCAGATTTTCCCCTTTTTGTCGAGTGCGCACGCATAGAAATCCCTCTTCACGAAAGAGATCTTTCATTCGCCGTAAGTTGTCATCTTTTAAAATTTCTTTCGTGATCTTTTCTTCCGTAACTTTACCAAAATCAAAGGCAGAAAGCTTTTAATTCAAGAGCGTATATAGCAAGGGATCATTTAGTTTAGTTTAAATGATTCATTCATTTTGAAAAGGCTATATTTTGAAAAGTATTACACGTGCACAAATAAAAGATATATGAAAAGAACCACAAACTCAACAAGTTTATACATCATTTACAAATATTCAATTTGTGACCCTTTGTGTGGACGCTACACACGACCAGACTATAATCGAGCTCATTTCATACATTTTGTAGCATAGTCTAGTCAATTGTCTGCACTGCACTACTGATGCGCTTTGAGCTTGACTTAGGATTGCGGTAATGTGGGTACGTAAACAAGATCATTTTTGTACCTCCACAGGAAGAAGTCCCAGGGTGTTAAATCAGGGGATCTGGGAAGCCAGGGGAACAAAGCTAGGTCATTCTCCCAATACGCCCAATCCAGCGATGCGAAAGTTCACCGCCTTGGTCAGTGGTCGGCAAATTTTTGGAGAGAACCTAGTTGCAAGGAAAACAAGAAAATTACGGTATCAAAGAGCCATTTAAACAAAGAGCCATTTACACAAAGAGCCATTTATACAAAAAGCCACATACGTGTGCGCAGAAGGGGTGCCACCGGTAGCAGTCGCGATCAAGACTGTTTACTCGAATCCCATTTTATTTTATGATATTTAAATAAAGCTTTACACAAAGTAGTATTTTCAGTTCCTTCCAAATTTAAGAACTTTCGAAAATATATTTATTTCTACCAATCTCAAAATATCATCATGTCGGAATTAAGATTCTAAGCGTTATGAAAAAACGTTTCTACGAATATTACCTTTATTCTGAAATTTCATGTTTATACTAATAATTAAAATTGACTCATTTTTTCAGTACAGTCATTTCAACTCTTTTTATTAACCTTTGAACATGTCACAAAGTACGTAATGAGTTTTTATCACTTCTGTTGGGGTTTATGTGTATCTCTTGCTGGCAGTATTCCCTTACTCATGTATGAAAATAAGCAAATGTTGTTGGAAATTACTCAGAGGAGTGTCTTTGCATATTGGCATTTCTACTAGTAAATTAGACTTTTACTGCCTAGAACCCGTTCTAATATATTTTCACTGATTCTCGGTACACTCTGTCAAGGAAGAACAAATCGATACATAAATATTAAGGTAGTCAAATGTTTAATTTTAGTCGGAAATGTTGTAGCCTCGCTCCAACTCTGTATTCGTAATTTCCCGTTTGTTTAATATTATGTTTACTTTGGTTTGGCTGGTATTACTCAGTCACTCTATTCAAATTATTCATTTCCACAAGTTTTTTTTACAAATATTTCCAGAACTTTATTATACACTTTACTCCAATGCTTTTCAAACTTTCAAAAACTGCGACTCAATTTTCAATCATAATTTTCATCGCACCCCCATACAATAATAATGCATTGAACGCAATAAAAATATACTTTGACGCTAAGAGGCTACAATACAACATGAATTATAAACCATCAAAACATAAGTATCATATTTTGTACATGACAAGCCCATGAGAGGCACTAGTAATTATTAAACTTGTTTTTAATTTAATATTGATGAACTAATTATCAAAAAAACTGTGAGGTACTGATACATTTATAAGTATATTATTTCAGTGTAAATGAATACTTAATTTTTATTATGTCAGAATGTGAATTTTAACTTCCTTTCAGTAAATTAATACTTATTTTATATAAATCTTTTACTTTCGACTTTTCAATAAGCTCGTGCCTAACAGTGATACCACGCCCTCCTAGGGGAGCATGCCCCAGAGTTTGAGAAACGCTGCTTTACGCTAATTAAAATACTCAGTAATATGGGAAACTCGCAACAGGCCGCATGCCTTCGTTCTCTGTCTCTTACTCTCGCTGTGGGTGTAAACACCACTAGACGCTTACATTCCCGTGCTTTCCAAGCGCCCTCTACAGTTGGGCTCTAACACTCGGTCCTTCCTGACATAACAATCGACTCCATTGTTGAACACATAATTTTACACAATAAAAAAGTTACACTTGAAGTAATTATACACACATTGAAAAATTACAAAATAAATCACGCAAAAACGCACCAAAACAAAAAGGTTGTAAGTAATACAAATTTAAAAAGTAATGACCAGAATTTTAAGAATTCTAAGTAGAAGACACCGTAAACACACACGTTAGTTCTAAAATAACTAAAAAAGTATTCTCTAAGAATGCATAGTTCAAATATTTACTATAGTGTTTTGAAACAAATATATACCATAACTGCTTCTATTTTACAACGTTGCTTCTGTTTTTATACATAATTAGAAACGAGCAGTATTGCATTGCAACAATCCCCCAAAGCATCACGCTTGATTCTTGAAACTTTATCGAGCTGCTTATTGTTAAAGCTAGGCACATTTGATCATCGCGTTATTATTATTAAAATATCTATGCTTGTATACATGAAAAATAATGAAACTAACAATAATTTTTTCATTCTGTTTTAAATTTTCACTCCAATAAATGCTTGGATAGATCCAAATCTAATATAAAGGTAAATACTTTATATGCACCCCTTGGAATTCTAATGTTTTTTCGAAGTACCTCTCAGGGTCATTTGGGTTGTGTGTGTGTGTGGCCACCCCTGCTTTACAGATAGCTAGCTATATGAATTATTAAAAAATAATTATATCAACTAAAATTTTGTTTACTTCTCTCTTTTTCCTTTATAATTATCTATTAAAACATTTATCTTATTTGTGTTAAAAACCAACTATAGAGAGACAGGGAACGAAGGTAATCAGTGAGTTTCTCCCATTACTGAGTATTTTAATTACCGTAAAGGGTATAGTAAAGTTCTGTATATATTTCTAAAGAAACTTGTAGAAATGAATGATTTGAATAATCACTGAGTAAGACCATTCTGACCAAAGTAAACATATTATTAAACAAACGTGAAATCACTACGTATAAATAATCTTAAGCAAATAACCTCTTGTTGACGAGTCATTGACGTGATCTACAGTATTTACATTGTTCTTTCCACTATTTAAATTTAGAACCATTTCAATTTTATTTAAAAAATATAGTAAGTGGAGAAAAATACAAATTGAAAGACTTATAGTTTTCATACCTTATCTCATTATTTAAATACATAATTTTATTTATCCAGGAAAATATAACTTTTTACCAGCAAACAATTTTTTTAAAATTCTTATTCCAACGATCTGTTATCTTTTCCTTAATCCGTACATATGCCAGTATCTCTTCCTATTTACTTTGCAAGCTGTAGTATGAATTATTTTATCTAATTCAGAATCTTTCACTCTTGAGCGAATGTTTATCAAGTAATTTCCGCTTAAAATATATCAAACTGTTGCAGATAGAAAAATGACACAGAGAAATATAGTATAAAACTATGCTTCTGCTAAAATCTGGATATAAAATACCGGTAAAAGAGCGTTTTTTGTTTCATTTTTAACAAAATATTGAAAGCAGTGCCCTTTAGAAAAATCATCATCAAGGTATTGTGTCTCAAACAAAGCAACTAGTTTGTTAACCCTACTCTAGAAAACTGCTGATTAAAAATTGAGATAATTGTTGACGCGTGTGTTTTATAGTTCAATGCTTTTTAAACTTTTTAATCTTATTTGTCTTCATTGCGTTTTCGCATGATTACCCTATTCTCTCCTAATTTCGTTACAATAACCATATATTTAAAATTTAGAATACACGTGTCTTTCCCATAATTAACCTCAGGGGCTTTGAGGTTGTTTTATATGTGAAGCGTAAGCAGAAATGTGATATTTTCAGATAGGCATTACTATTTAACTCTTTAATGAGTCAATTATTTCTTGTGAAAAATGTTAAAATATTTTTGAAATTGAGATTGATTTGAGAAAAGAAACTCAGTCAGCTTATTAGATAAAATTAATTTGATTTTTAACACTTTTTGTTTGGTGGTAAGTACCCTTACTACTGCCCATTGAGGGCTATTATAAAAGTAAGGAAATCAGGCTTTTTATTTCGTTTTTTGTTTTATATTTGCAAAATATATTTTGTAGACGCTACAAATTGGAAAAATAATTGTTTATTATAAATGTTTTATTTATAGATAAAAAATTATACAATATTATTTTTTATGAAATTTTAGAATACACGAGGATACATATAACGAGACATCCCACGTTGTGCACACATGCCATGTTCTTTTTTTGATGTGCCTTAGTAAAACAGAAACGACAGCGCCTGTATTCCCGAAATTTGAAATATGGTTACCGACTTTATTCAATATCACTTCGTCTGGAATTATTTTTTTTGTCTAGGAAACTTATGGGTCCGAATTAATTGGCGTACTAGCCGAAAACGAGAACCTAGTTGATTCCATGTATCTTCTACATTATTTCCACAAAGTAAAGAAATTGACAATTGACAGATCAATGAAGAAGTAAAAGATTCGATGCCACTATTTTCGAGAGCGTCGTTTAATTTTATAGCTATCTCGAAGTTGATCCAAATTATCTACTCTTTCCATAATCTCATTATATGTGGCAACAACAGTTGGACACGATACCTGATACGATACACTGTACTTGGATATTGACCTTTCTACTTAATCTTGTTATTATGTGAATGGGGGGTATGGTAATAGAGTGTGTAGGGACTCACAATTTTTTAAAATTTTATGAAGTTATTAATAGATGGCAGCACACAAATGAAATGGGGTAAAATAGCTTGGCATGGACATTTACAAGTTAATGCAATTGGTGGTAAGTATACTTACCACAACCCTAAAAAGAGGGTTAAATGCCTATTAAATATATGAGAGAGGGGTTACTGTGTAGAGTGAGTGAATATTTGCCTCGCACTTTTCAGCTACACGAGGGCTTTTGGCGACGGACCTCGTAATTTTGAGCCATGGTCAAGTGGCGTTGGCTACTGTAGAGTAAAAATAAGTACCAGGAAGAGTAGCAGAAAGATAAAAGAGGGTTCTAAAATTTTTAATAGTTTTACAAAGAGGTTGTGATGGGATCTATGCGCGTCTATTACTAACCCCTTGGGGACTCTTCTGGGGAAACATTTTTACCAACCAACTTTCACCGAAGGTAAGAACACGTGATTACGCAAATTAAGTATATTATGTAAATTATGCATTCGAGTTTTGAGAGTTAGTTGGTGAGTGGAGGACGTGAAGTTCTTAAGTGCAAATCTAAGTTTATAAAAGTATTAATTGAAGAATTTTAAGAGAGGATCACTCGGAGGTGATCGAATCCAGTTAAAGATTACTCTTCAAGGCCTCAACAGTAAGACTTCACAAGAGTTCAGGTATCGTGAGCCTTATTTAAATAGAAGTTAAAGAATAACTTATTAGAGCGCTGCGGAGTTGAAATTGAGCTTGTATAGGTTATCGTGGAATCAGTTGAGGCTCCGTAATATTATCCCCAGGCTAACGGGTCTCACCTTCGCGCTCTGCATACTGATCAACATTCTTAATTGGATTATTATTGTGCTTGCTTGATATTTTGTGACAATAAAATAATTAGAGTTAATCATGTCGACTGATTATTCAGTTCTTCCCGCACATCTAGCCGGGTCCGAGAGTAGACAAAGGGGATTAGAGGGAAGCAGGAACCGACACGCATTACAAGATTAACTTGGAAAAAGTTTCCGAAAAAGCCAACTTTAGAATAATGATGCATCCTTCATATTTTTCTGCAAGGAGGATTCCTTTAAGGATGAATAGCATTGCAAAGTTTATATGTTTTTGTAAAATTAAGTCATGGAAATGCTGATCCAATGTCGTCTATGAGTACTAATCCACCACAAGTTAATGAAGATTTTGCACATCAAGATTCTCAAGCAAGTTTGATAAAAATAATTTAACGGGACCATTGCTTAGACTGATTTATTCTTTCTGTTTCCCTAATTTGTAAAAAACTTCTCACTCTAATGTTTTTTAAATAAAAATTAGGCCTTTTTACTTATCTCATGTTCTCTCTCTCCCACGTATTCGAGTGGTCATAGTCATGAACAAATGGGCGATAATTTTTTTGTAGAATAGAGAGTTGAAGTTGTACTGCCACTAAGAAACTACCATATCAAGAGATTGATATACGTTAAAACTGTTGAGACTCATAGTCCTGATAACTATGTGGTGTAGTACGAGGGTGAGTCGGAAAATAAGTGTCCCCTGTCGACTGTGGTCAGAGTTCTGCATGAAAGTCAAAACATAGAATGAGACATTAAAGAAAATACATAACTTTATTTTTCCACATAAGTACCAAGTACATTGAGACATTTGTCATACTGCTTGATAAGCTTCAAGAAGCCCTCCAGGAAAAACTCTGGGCTTTTCATACGGAAGAAGCGTTTAACGGCTTGTTTTACTTTAGCGTTGCTTCCAAAGCACCTTCCGGCGAGATTCTTCTTCAAATCTGAAAACAGATGAAAGTTACTTGGTGTGAGATCAGGAATGCATGGAGAATGATATAGGTGCTCCCAATCAAAAGTTACAATATGGTTTTGCATTGCCGTCGCCGAGTGTGGTCTCCATTTTCATCCAACAGCAGAACGCTAGATCTGAGAATCTCAGGCCACTTTTTCCGAATTGATCTGCATGATCGCGGTCGACCTCTACCCAATGGTGTGTCGGTGTTTTGCACGTTCACTTGCTGTTTCATCTTTCGTCCATAACGGTTAAATGCTTCTTCCGTATGCAAAGCCCTGAAATTTTCCTGGAGGGCTTTTTGAAGCTTATCATATGGTATGACAAATGTCTAATTGTACTTGGTACTTATGTGGAAAAATAAAGTTATGTCTAATATTTAATGTATCACTCTATGTTTTGACTTTCTTGACTCTCTGATCACAATCGACAGGGGGAAAACTTATTTTCAACTCACCTTCGTAGCTTGGAGAGTGAGGTACTAGCTCAGATGACGTTTCGTTCATATGACCTAGTTTCAAAATTACGAGGTTCGTGACACTCGTGTTGCTTCAGAGTGTAACGTAATCAGTCTTTCTATCTTTACTCTGTTTTTATGTTATATATAAATATTTTAATTGTCCATATATTCTCTTTAGTTTAATTATTATATATAGGTAGAACCAAAAGTCTTGTCCAGATTACAAAAAATTATTACAAAATAACCGTTTAATACACTAATGCAACTATAATATCATAGTATAGGTCAGTTTTAGTAGTTTTTTTGTGCAATAAATGGTCCGAATGCTACTTCAAAAATGACCCAGGGGAACATTTGTAAGGAAGACATAATTTTTTTTGCCGAAATGGCGTCAATTCAAGAAAAAGTCGAAAGTGTGCTTTGGTTTCACGAAACGAAATCACCCATTATCGCGACATTCTTATGAAAAAAAACCTCTTGATGCAAAATCAATAAAACGATGGCGTGAAATGTTTAAAGAAACAGGTGGCTTTAAGGATCTTCTTGGAAGTGGCAGGTCTAGTGTGAGTGAAGCAACTGTCAAACACGTTCGACGATTGTTTCAACGGAATCCTTACTTAATCAACTTGTAAGAAGCATCACGAGAACTTCAAATATCACAAAAAGAGAATTCCTTAAAAAAGGCTTATGTATCATATTTATAACGTGAAAGAGTGCAATACATGTTAACGAATGTTTGGCTAGAGCTGGAATTACCTGTTATATATAGACATATTCTACGTACCAAGGGGACACATGTAGAAATTAACTGAGGTAAATTGTCTTACAAAAAATTCATATCAGTATTTACATTATATCCAAAAAACCATATACCTAATTATAATAGTTTGGGCACAATACATATTTGTAATCAGGTCAAGATTTTTGGTTCACCATATGTTTCAAATTATATATATATGTATATGTATATATATATATATATATATATATATATATATATATTTTTTTTCCTGTTATGTTCTATATTTTATATAAATTTCTTCCATATATATATATATATATTCTACCCAACCGAGAACAATAGATCTTGACGAATTATATATATATATATATTATAATATATATATTATATATATATATATAATATTATTTATATATATATATATATATATATATATATATAATATATATATATGTAATTCGTCAAGATCTATTGTTCTCGGTTGGGTAGAATAATTCGGCTCCATAATACTTTCTTTCTTTGATCTCTTTTTATGATAAGAATTTCTCAAGTGTCACTACTTCTGGGAGACTTCCGATTACGTAGTAATTCTTTCCTTTCTATATTTTATCTGAAAATGCTAGCATGATATCGACTCCATTCTGGCACGCTGTTATCCCTTATGATACAAATAAAAATCCCCTGGTGAGTTCTTATAGCCGTGACAAAACACTGAGTTCTTTCAGAACAACCAATTTGCATATTCTTTTCAAAAGACGTGCCTGGTTAGTGTATTTTATCTGTGACTTGCAAAGCTAGATGTTTTTGTACTGTCAGAAATATTTCCATTTTGAAAAAAAAACTGCTCTATCTAGCATTACTCTCCATTTATATTTCTACAAATGCTAAAACTTTGGCGCAATTGTATGTATGAGGAAAAACGATGAAAAATCGAATGTTTTCCTCGCATTTTTATCCATAACTTCTTACAAAAAATGAAAGCTATGATAATGTTTTTCATAAAAGTGCATCTCCAGTAGTTCAGTATCATAATTTAGCAGTATGGAAATGATAATAGGTTCCTTTGAGTCCTTAAATGGTACGGAATCTGTCTCAGAAAATAGTAAGTGTATATTTTTCTGCAACATTTCAGCATTTACAATTTATGTTGCATAAATCGATAAAGAGCCCATGTTCTTATAAATGAACATTTATCATGTTTACTTATTTCAACTCCTACACTCAAAAGAAAAACTTGTTGCTTGTTTATATATTTTTTTTTTCAAAATTTTTACTATTATCTTGAGAATTTTAGTTAAATATTCAGGATCCTTGAGTATACGCTTTGATTTTGGAGCAAATACTTATAAGTATTTATTTTATCTAGTTTAAAAGTTGATAACTGGCAACATATCTTCGCAATGTGTGTAACAATACAAATTAGATTACTACTTTAATCTTTTTAACTTTAAGCGTAAGAAAAGCTTTAGTTTGATTTAAATCCTGGTAAAAAAAATATCGAGGTGATATGCGTGTGTTTGTAATATGTTTGAGTATGTGTGTGTATTAAAATTGTTTAATTATATGTATAATCGTAGATAGCTATATATTAAATAACTAATCAAACAGTTTAAATTTACATCATTATTTGAATTTTTCATGTACATTGTTTTTGTATCTAACAGCATTTAACATTAAATTAGGATAATATTTTGGTATGCTGTCATACTATATTAAAAAATTAATGGAACTTTTCTCTAGTCTTAAAATAATACATACACAAACTTCCCTATTAATTTCACTCCTTATTTAAAAATTCTTTTGTCTCTGAACTTATCTTAAGTTTCAGAAAGGTTGTGCTCGTAGAAGAATTTTAAAAATGTATGAATTATTTTTTCATGTGCTTATTCATATCAAAATACAATGCATTGAATTTAACTTTAAACTGAAAGAACAATTTTCAGAATTTTTTGTAAAGTAACAATGGATTAATTATGGTTACACGAGAAGCAAAGGGCTTCCTCTAAGTAAATAAATAAATTTTGCTAAGTATTAAATAATTGTTATATCGTAACCATTTATAAAATAAGGCTATTAAATCAGTAATTATAATAATATAAAGCACATTCCTATTTAGATAAGAATTCTTAACTACTTATAATATGTATTAAAAGGATTGCAAAATTAATGTTTTACGGAGTTAAAATTAGAGATCTTGAGAAAAAAATATTTTTTTTATTAAAATTGATATCTAATTTCCAAATTTTCTAGGTTTTATAAGAATTTAAGCAATCCGTGTCATCTTTCAAGCATTTCTTTATTCATATAAACTGGTGTTCAAAATTAAGAGAATTTGCATATTATGTCGAATTTCCAGAACAAATTTGAATGAAATGCAAAAATACTGCTTCAAAACAAAGATGCATCTCTTGTGTGTGTGTCGCAACATAAGCGTATACGTGCGTGTGGGCAGAGCTGGTCGAGTAACTGGATTTATAAGCGCGGGTGCTCATATCGCTTTTCTCTTGCTAGCGCACTTCACCGAATTTCTTGGTGTTTTTTTTGAAGCAATTGTAGGTAGGCTAGAAGCAGGCCAGCCTCAAAACCATATTTGCAGAGAATTCAATTTAACGCCCAGTGTCGTGTTTATCTTATGGAAATAGTTTCAGAATTCTGGATCCGTCGAGAGAAAGCCTGGGCAAAGCCATCTAAGAGCCACGACGACCATTTGTACATTATAGTGAGGCGTAACAGGGATGCTACAGCTTCACAGCTCTCTTGTGGGTTGTATACGACCACAGGACCCCGAGCTTCAAGGGTGACTCTTTCTAGAAGACTTCATGAGACAGAGTTGCTTATAAGAAGACCTATTATTTGCGTTCCGCTCAATTCTGCAAGCAGGAGAGTCGGTTTGAAATAATGCAGATACTATAAAGATTGGAGCACTGAGATCAATGGACAACCTTTCTCTTCATTGATGAGTCCAGGTTCAACCTAATCAGTGATTCTCCCCATACTTTCCTATGGAGAAAACCAGGGACTTGCCCTCCAATATCCGGAAAATCGACCATTAAGATACCGGAGGCTTGATGATCTGGACAGGCATCATGTTAGATGGCCGCGCACATCTCCGTGTCTCTGAAAGAGGTATTGTGACTGCTGTGAGGTATAGGGATGAGATCTTGGAGCCCTATGTTCATCGTTTCACGGGTGCTGTTGGCCCTGATTTTATTTTAATGAATGACAGCGTGATGCCACATAGAGCTCATCTGGTTGACACATTTCTGGAAAATTAGGATATTTATTGGATGGATTGACCAGTCAGATCTCCAGACCTCATTCCTATAGAGCAGGGGCATTGAATCTTTTTTCCTGCTGGGCCGCCTACATATGTCAGCTATTTCACGCGGGCCGCATAAATATGTTAGCTATTTCACACGGGCCACATACGTATGTTAGCTATTTCCCTCGGGCTGCATACATTTGTTAGCTATTTCACGCGGACCGCAACATGAAGTTAGATGGGGGGGGTGCAATGCTTTAAGACCAAGATAACGTTGGGAATTTAAAATATGGAAAATTTTGATCAAAATATTATAACTCCTGTTTTGCTTTTTTAAAATTATTATTGTTTTATATTTTATACTTTTGTCACTAACACTAAACTGAAAGAATTTAAGAAACACCCCTTCACAATTTTTGCACCAGTAAACGGTTTCATATGATTACCAATAATATAACAAACTTCTTAGGATGTCTTTGTTACTACTGTGACATTACCACTGACAAGACACTTGCTGCTGTTGCTAAGAATATTCAATAAAGCCTATTTATATATCACCTCTTGAAAGAGGAAAAGTGTCATTGAATGATTCCTGTTTATTGTTATTTTTTAAGTGCAGCACTTACGTGACAAATCAAACAAGTACTGATCCATGTTTGTCTTTCACTACAAAACAGTCAGCTTCCAAATCGTTCAAATATTTTTCGCTTGCAAGGTATGAAAAATTGTTCAAAATTAGTTTCACCCATAAAATTGTCACTACTCCACTGTTGTCTGCTTTCACTAACCCTAACCGTTTTAAATAGAAAAAGAATAACAATTCGCAGCCGTACGACACCGACAGTAAAAAAGCAAAATTGATATATTTGTTTTCTTCTCAAAGAATTTCCCACCAAATTTTTAATACATTGTCTTAATTAAAAGAATTTCTCAGAGCAAAATGAGTGATAGCCAGACCACTTAAAAAGGCTCAGTGGGCCGCAGGTTGAGTATCGCTGCTATAGAGTATGCCTGGGAAGTTCTGTGAAGAGCGATAGCAACTCGCAACCTTTCTCTGATAATCATCCAAGTTCGGAAAACAAAGTTTCTGAATGTGTGAGATTAATTCCCTCAGAACTCATAAATATCCTTATTTCTAGTATAAAATCACGGTTCGAGGCTTATATATCTGTAAAAGGAGGGGGGGCATACATAAGATAACATAATATATTAACACCTTTTCTTTCTATTCAACAATTGCTGTTTCATTTCTTTCGGTTTCGATGAATGTTATGCATGATCATGCGTGTTTGTATTAATAATTGTTGAATGGTTATTTTTTTATGGATTTTATGAACCCTATGTACACACCCGATTTCATTACAATCAACCCAGTAATTCTAAAGATAATCAACCAAAAATCAGAAAATTCTCCAAAATTTTGAAAACTAGAGTACAAATAATTACACGCAGATGCCTTCAAGAAAATTACTCGATGAAAACCACATCTACGGACTTATTTATATAGAAGATTTATCTTAAATAGTATTTTGACTTATTATAAGCACGTTAAAAGCCTCTTTCTGTGTTGGTGAAGGCTATATCAATATATTAAATACTGTGAACAAAATATAAATTTTAGTTTACTTTTACCAACCAGGATGAATATTTCTTTTCCTATGTGCCGGCTATTAAAGCCAAATATATGTAAGTACAAAATACCATGTGAACAATCTCAATTATCCAATACTCCCAACATTTTGAAAAAAAAATATAAAAAAATTTAATGTTATATAAAGCAATTCACAGATACATATAAGGTGTGATTAGAAAAAAATCATTAGTGTTTGCGTCTAACATGTTTTTCCAATCATTTAAGCTTCCCACATTAAAAATTTTTAAGACAAAAAAAATTCTAAAATGAATAAAAAAAACTATTAATCCTTACCTTTTCAAAGATTTTATTTCTTTATCAGCTTTGTGTGCAGAGAAAGTATAACATGATTCAAATTATATAAATATCATAATAGGTATACTAATGTGTGTGTGTGTACTATGGTCTCTTATAAGAATAAATTATTCTAAATTTATCAAATACCAACTTTAAAAATCAAAAAATTGCAATGTTTGTAGATCAATATTTTCTGAAATATCTAGTTCATTTTAGATAAACTGTTAGGGTGGAAAGAAAGAGAGTATGCAGTTCATCTTTTTTTGCTTCGAAATAACTTTAAAGTACAATAGAATTTGCGAAATCGTTTATTTATTTATTTTTAATCTTAACATTCACTTCATTATATTCATTATCTCTCCACATAGGCCCTTTGTATAAATGTAAGTTGATTATTAAAGCTGTGACACATGTGGCATATTTTTTTAAAATTTAACCTCTATAAAGTTAAATTAATGTTTAGTCTATAAAGTAACCTCTGTATTGATAAGATAAAACTATTACGTTATAAAAGGGGGATAAAGTGCAAAAATGTTTCGTTCATTATCATATATTTTGTCGTTGTAAGTTTTTTTCAAGATAAAATAACTACAAATGGCACTATATTAAAATAATTTTTCTCTATTTTGATAAAATTTATTTTTCCAATCTATATTCAAGTCGCATGCATTAAATTTACATAACGCCGGTACCTGCAGGTTATCCTTAACGTTATTTCTATTGCAATTAATCAAAGCTATCTTGTTTATTTTAGTTTCATAATTTTACCCAAATATCCATTATCTACCTTTACTTCTTACCTTAAGTTCTTTTCAACGTAAACTATTAAAAACCTTTGCTTTTTTCCCAAAACTACATTCGTTGAAACATTTTTTAACGTGAAAAAGGATACCATAGTTCAATTTTAACTTATTAAAATGTTTTGAGAAAACAAAATCAGAAAAGTATAAACTAAAAAAAAAAGGTTTTAAGAAAATCCTAATTACATTAAAATGTCAGAGACTTTAATTAGCTTTAATTAGGAAAATGATATCGTAAAACATAGAAGAAAAAATCCTGTTCCCTGTCTCTTTCTTTGGAAATTGTGGAATATGATACTTTATAATATTAAATATAATAGTAATTAATTTTATTTTACCTTTAAAAATAGTTCATATTTATTCCTTACTTTATTCTTAGTAATTTTTAAACATGGCTTATGTTCTTCACTTTTTAATATTTTAAGGGGGTAGGTTCATGAAACAGAATCTGTATCTCAGCAATGTTAAAAATAGGTATTTTAAGAAACATTTATAAACATTCTATTGAATAAAAATCTCAAATTTTTTTACTGAATATTCTTTGAACCATAATACATACTTTAATCAGAGATGTTATGGATAGGATGTCTATATATATATATATATATATATATATAGTTATTTTAAAAAAATATTTTTTGCACAAATCTGTTTTTTTCTTCAAAAACAGTGAAATTTTGATATTTAATGCTATAAATTAAGTCAGAACATTTTTTTGAAAAAGTCCCTCGATTAAAGTATGTATTAGAGTGTAATTATTAATTATGCAAAGTTATTAGCTGTTAAATGCAGTAGTTTAGGAACAAATGTTCCTTATATGGTAAAAATGTTAGTTTTGAGAAAAATGGATTTTAGTAATGGATTTTTAGTAGACTTTGACAGGTGGTAAAACATTTTGAAAAATTATTAAAAATACTTCTACTGCAGGTAGAATAATAACTTTTTGCACCATTAGAAGCGTAGAAATTCATATTTTATTAAAATGCGAAAAGTGAAAAATGTATTTGGGGGCCGAAATTCATAAACCTACCCCCTTAAATTCAACTCTAGATATAAATTTTAATTTTGCTCCATGTAGTGTGTGTTTTGAGAACTGATGTTTATATATATTTCTTGCACAAAACTTTTACATTTTATAGAAAAACTATTATCTAATGTCTTCTAGCACCATAGAAGTTCTGTCAGTATAATCATCTTCATCTCCTCGCAAGTGATAAAAATGATTAAATTTTCAATCATTTTACCTTTTTATGTTATTTCTGTTATGATTTCAGACTTTGAAATCTTGTTTTTCTTGGAGTTGGATTTTGGATGACCAGCAGTGTGTATATGTTATATGGTAGCGCAATTTTCTGTATTCTTTTCTTCTACATGTTGCTGATAAATGGGTTATCCACGAGGTCTACCGTTTTTAACCCGGTTTTTTTCCATCCAATCAAATTAACTCATTGAGATAGAACAACTTAACGCCACAAATGAACTTCACAACTAAATAGAAATAAATTGGGTGATAGGGAATAAAGTAGGAAGACAATACTGCCTTGCTAGTTCCGTCTGAATTATAGTATTTTAGTCTTGAACTCTCTCTCTCTCTTTGGAGTCTAGAATTATTGTTGATTAGTATTCAAAGATATTGTAAGATTTTCCTTTGGTGAATCAGAGGCTGAATCCCATTTAAAAGATAAGATTTCTTATTACTGATTGTCTTTTCTACTTATTGAATAATCAAGTTTAACGTTAAATGAATAAAAGGGGTTTATTGTGAATAGTTTGTATTCCTTTCGCATCCGATTTAATGACTTCTCAACCCAAATGCGTTCGAAATCTAAGCGATCAACGAGATCTCCACCTCAACCAACTCTGGGAGGAGGTAACGAGGCAACTTAACTTGATCCATCCGTAGAAGGAAATATAAATGAAATCACATAAATATAAATAACCATGGGACCGTATTTGTAGCGTCTGGCTACTGTTGGCGGTGGATTTGTTTGAGAGTTTGGCGACTTTTTCCACAACCGTGGGGGAGGTTACTATTTTTGAGAAAAAGAAGGTGGTTGACTTTCGAACAAGGCGCGGTCAGGGGAAAGAATAATCCCTTGGTTTTGGAGTGCGAAGGCGCTTGATTGAATTTTGTCAAAAGGAAAGAAAGCTCCTTTGTTCTTAGCCCAACGCACAGGGCTTGGTTTGCTGAACCAAGAAGAGACAGTTTCTTGAGTTTTGTGGATAGAGCTTGGTTTTTTGTTTTGCTGTATTTATAAAGATAGAATTTTGTTCTTTTGGCACGACGTACTGTGTTTGGAAATTACAATATTGATTGAAAAATTAAACTTGCTCTTTAAGCCGTAAAATATAAAAAGTGATTATCTATTTTTTAGGAGAACCTTATTTATCGAAGTCAAGATCATTCAGCTTGTGAAAAAATTAAGTACCAACAAGAATATATGAAAAGAAACAAGTAGATGCCATTAATTATATGTGAAGTATTTTAAATCAAATCCCAGATTTGTAACGTAGAATAACATATATATTTGACTGACACGTGAAAGAAAAGCACGAGAAAAATAGGAATATTTTAAAATATCTTTATAAATATATCAGCCCTAATTTTACATTTGTAAAACTTCAGATTTCTAAATAGCTGTAATATGTAACAATATGTGAGGTAACTCAATTTTATGAACGTAATTCGTAGAGTTATCGAATTTGAGTTTGGTTGGTAGGAATCAAATTCTTTCTAATAAGCAATGATTTTGCTTTAAGATGAAAGATATTGTTAAATTTTTCATGATTAATGTGAATACAGATAACAGATAAATATGTTACATAAAAAAAAGAGAAAAAAAAAACAAGTATCTGTCAAGGATGCGAAAGGTACATGTAAAATGCATACTTAGACACGATCTTTTTTTAAAATAGTTTCATATATTGGTATTTTCAGAATCAATTTTCAATTCTATATAGACACGTATTTATATATTTCTATAGAATAATAATTATTTTTGGAGAAAAAAATGAGCTTGTTTGATGAAAAAAAAGACTTAATTATAATTTATTTACTAGACATACCAGGCGTTCAAGAGGCAAATGACGGATTATTTTAGATTGTGTAAGTGAATGAGTGAATGTTAACGTCCCACTGTTCAGCTACACGAGGGCTTTTGGGGACGGTCCGCGTAATTTTGAACCATGGTCAAGTGACGCGGATGACACTTGAGCTGTACCCCCTCTCCTAACTACCACACCACACCAACGGGAGGACGTTTGAGCTCTCGACAGATTTAACGTGCATAGCTCCCCTACACGAAGGGTCTTCAGTGGTACTGGGATCAAACTCAAGACACGCTAGCAATGATCCGATGCCTAGATCACTTGGCTACCGCGGCCACTTTAGATTGTGTAATTTATAAGCTAATGTTAACAATGTTGTTTTGTCTTGATTAGCATTGAATAGCAGCACACAGTATATTGATAAATCTACGTCAGTACCATAAGAAATAGAATATAAAAACCGAATATACTAAACTTTTTATCAGAATACGAGAAGTATATCGTAGAGTTTTGTTATTACTAAAAATTACTAAAATTGAAATTTAATTTTTTTCACTTTGTTATTGTCTTAAGACTTCTAATACAGCAGAACGTCGTTTATCCGAATCAATTGGGACCGGACACCGTTCGGATACGCGATTGTTCGGATGACCGAAAACCGAATGCGACCCATGTAATACATGATACTGGACACTATGCAAATATTGAAAATCATCACATGCGGGAAACGTGCTTGAAGAAAAAGCCAAATAGGTGCAAAATGTCGCAATTTTACCTTGATTGTGGAAAATAATCACTTATTTTTCGCTGTACCATTGTACACCTTCGTTTTTTCACTGCAAGGTCTCTGATTCTCTTCAGCAGCAGTAGTTGAGTAGGACAGAACTCTGATTGTTGTTCGTACCACTTCATAACTGTCTCTAACGCAAAAAAACGCATCAGCATTTGATGGACCCTTGCTACTTTCATTGTTGTTGTCCTCGTCTTCATCCGTTTCATCGTCGACAGGGTCGGATTCTTCTTGCACAGAAGTCACAATCTCGTCATCATTTAGCATTTGAAATCCACAGTCTTCTGCGTCGCATGCCATCCAGGTTTCTACATCAACAAAATTCAACAAAAGAGCACGTATACACCACCTCACTTGGAAACAAACTGACAATATTCCGCGCAGATGTTTATCAAATCACACAGCTGAAATTTCCCCCAATATCCCTCACCTTGGTTTTTCCCGTCACTTTTAAACTCACAGGAAACAAATGTTGAGCACACTGTTCGAAAACGGATCCGGACTTTGGTTCGGATATTCGACGCTCCTGATAATAAACGTTAGAATAAACGACGTTCTACTGTATAGTCATCATAAAATTTATACACTTTTAGCGTTTCTTGGCTTTTCGAAGGCCGTTATTGTAAAACGCAGCAAATTGCCTCGAAAATCATTCTTCTACCTCTTAATTCACGTCATTTATGTTGTCAAGTAACCGATCAGCTATGGTCTTTTGAGATATAGGAATAAAGAGAAGTTGATTAAGGGAGAGATCAGGAGAAAAGGGTGGATGTTGTAAAACTTGAAAATCACATCGCTTTGTCTCCTCAACTGCATCTCAAGATAAGTGAGCAGGTGTATTGTCAGCAAAAAGATGGATGTTTTTGTAATGATTTGTGATGTGTGTCCAAGCCACTTTTTTATCAGAGTATTACGCAATTAGTGAAGTAGTGTGTAGTAGTAAGCACTAGGGGGGGATGGTTTGACCCTAATCTAGGTAGTTTGTTGAGATTTCACTACAATACCAACAGCCAACAGGACCTTTCCTTCCGACTTCTGGACCTTAGTTTTCATCGTGGGAGGGGATCGCTTTGTTTTACCTCTTTGATCAGTTCTTTAATCCTTGGATCCTTCTGATAGATCCAAGATTCCTCTATAACAGGGGTCGGATACGTATGGCACACGTGTCCCAAGTGGCACGAGGAGCAATTAACAGTGGCACTCTACACTACTCTATAAATTTATAAATTTTTGAGTGGATGGAAGATGATACGTGTGGGAGGGACCTTGTCTGACAAAAATCTTCATAATTATGGACATTTACGGAATTAAGAAAAATTATGAAAGAAAACTCTACAGCTCCTTTGCAAATTATTTGAATTTCTGGAGAGATTTAATTACTTGAAATTGCATGTACTCTGCTTTCGCTTTTGGTTCTACATATCTAAGTGAACAAATCTTTTATCATATGAAAAATATTTCGAGTCCACAAAGAAGATGTTAATAATTGAATGCTCAGAATCGTGTCAAATTAAAACCCCTAATTTTGCGATATGAAGAAGAGCGGTGTAAGCACTAGGCTCGCATTAAAATTTTTATTATTTTTTTTTATTTAACTATAATGTAAGGAAATACTTATATATTTTAAGTTGTTTATTTCTTACTCTAAAAAAATGTTTAAAAATGCATAATATATGTGAAATTTTAATTTTTTTGATCGATGTTGAAGAAATAGTTAGATTTTATGCTGCTTATTTTTATGTTAAGAAATAACTTTGAATGATGCAAAATTAATGTATGATAACTCTGTAAATATCTATATTAATCACCTCTATTCTCTACTTCTGCCATGCATTACCACGGGACTCGAATTATTTCAAATATGGCTTGTTGTGTGGCACGCTGAATCCTATTGGAAGATTGGTTTGGCACGCAATCCTTTTTTTTAAAGGTTACCGATCCCTGATCTATAATTACCAAGCCACCCAAAAAATCATCTTCGTCTTGCTGCAAAAGAATATCTTCCTTGACAAGCCTCAAAGTGTTTGTTTCTGAAAAAAGGACAACAATAACGGAACTCAGCGTGTTGACACCTTTGATAAATGTATTGCATTATAGTTCTTCATGCATAATGCTCCATGCACTACCGTAGCTGAAATCATTTTCATTCATGATCAACTGGATGGTTACTGTTTGGTTGAACAGGACAAAGCCCTCTACTTTACGGTGGCATTATCATCCGTGAGTGATGGTCTTCCACTCCCTGGATCATATGTGCTTGATATTTGACCAGTGTGAATATTTCTGTTCTACGTCACAACAGTGTTATACGAAGGACTATCAATTCCATAAGCAACCTTCATTTAATCGTATTTTTTTCGGGCAGTGTAACCTTTGAAATGAAAGCAACCAAACTCTGTGAGCCTGTCTCTTCTCCAGACATAGCCACGGTTGCCAAGTGATCAGGCTCGCAAATTCACAGCTAAACGACGTTTTTTCCCAATGGGGCTTCGGGGATCGGTATTCTTACCATTGCAGACCTAATACATTCCCCATGAGCTGATATCACTTTTTAGTGTGGCACCATGTAATGGGTCTATTAGCGTACATATTGATAATCCTCTTGGGGAAATTCTATTAATTTAAATATTGTTCTCAATTGAAAACTTTATCCCGAAGAAGAAGAGGCGATCCATACAAATCATGTCATATATTTAAGCATTAACTTTTAGGTTCGAGATGAGAGGGAGGTTAGGAGTTAGATGATAGAAGTTAGTAATTAACGTAAAGTAATTGAAAGCTAGACGAGAGCGACTCGTCGATTAATTAATATATAAAATTGATAATTGACGGTTCAGCCAGTAAGATATTGGAATTAGAATCAAATGGACTAGAAGTCGATTATTTGAGACAGGAGTTACGATTATTATCAAACGCGTAAGTGATTCTACTTATAATTAAATATTAAATATCACATCTTCCTCGCTTTGACTCCAATACTTTATATGTGTGTGCATTTCCTTCCCTGGGTTTGGGATACTTATAACCGGATCAATCGGTTATCGGTTTTGATTATGGCTGTTGTTCATCTTAACTCCCAATCATTAACGGATTTCGGGGGAAATACTTTACAACCATGTAGGCGATAGCAGTTGCCTTAAGTAATTTTGACGCCCAGTTTCCTCCCCAGAGGGAGGCACTCGAGCTTTGATGATGCGATTTGTTCGAGGAATTTAATTTTGCCGAGAGTATCCAACCCAAACAGGTACTCAAGGGATCTTTTATATGCCACATAATTATACGATATGGATGCTGACGATTTTTGAATCATGAAAATTCACCGACTTGGGCCAAGGATGAACCCGCAACCTTAGTGCAGAAAGCGAACGACAAAAGAAATCCGCCAATCCGCCGGCACTAAGCGAAGTGAAAGTGGCAATATGCTTGGTGAGAGGTTTGAAATATGGAAGGAAATACTTTGTTCTTTTAAAGATATCTTGTGCAAATAATCACTTAATAATGTTCGCATTTAACCCTTAAAATGTATATTGTTGTCACTTGTCTACATTCCACAGTTCTATTTAATGTTATTCAAAAACCTGAGTGAGTATGCTTCCGAAAGTACGTTGGCAATCATAGATAATAAATCCTAGGAGAAAGAAAAAACTTGACACACATTACTTTTGGCACTTTCTTTAATATATATATATATATTTAATATTTAAATGAATAAAATTGAATGGTGATAAAATATTCGGTGTGTTACTTGGAGAGATATTTCTTATTTTCGAGTTTTCTATTAAAGAAGTGATTTATCTAATTCGAATTTTTTTCCCACATTTGTTGTCAGGTAAGCTATTAATGCTTGATGCTGCAATTGAAAGTTTTTTTGGATACATGTGTGCCACAGATTTTTTGGCCAAAAGTCTACATTACAACTTTTTCCAAAATAAATACTCAACATTATTACCTGGATTTTTCTTATTTATTTTGTACGTTACCTATGACTACATTTTTTATAAAAAGAATGTTTTTTAAAAAAATTCAAAACAAAAAAATCAGGCATTTAAGTTATTTGACTACTTGCACGACAATTTAAAAATGGAGATATGGGGATTTTTTTGTGGTTTTTAGATTTGTTTAGTACATTCTAAGAAAAATATGCTAAAATTAAGAAGAGAAGAAGAAATTATGAATACTAAAATGGGAAAAAATGGGTAAAAATTTACAAAAAGTAACAAATGGTGCCCATTCTGTACCAAAAGTTTATGAACAACATTTAAATTTTTCAATTCCGATGTGTTGCTATGTTATTCATTTTTAAAATGACCTTCAGGACAAGAGATATTTTAATTTTACAAAAACTAGAGCACTTTATCTTAGTTATTAAAAGTGCTTAAAATCAGTCATTATATTAACATAAGGGACTAAATTTCGTAATAAAACAGTGATGGATAAATTTGAAGGTTAAAACACTTACTATTATACAGAAAACATATACAAAAAATTTCAGTAATTATTGTCAAAACTTTTTGAGCAATTGCTGGCCTCTCTCGTCTGAGCATTTTCAAATAAACACATTTTAAAGTATGACGTCTAGTTTGATGTGTAATGACATCTACTTTTACTAAAACGCTTATAGTTTTTTCCCTAGTGAACGGAAAATAACAAACTTGGTATTTTTATAAAGCTAATAATATGGCATAAAAATAAAATCATGTAAAATGTTTATTTTGGCAAAATTCACAATTTTAGGGTAGTTGGTTACCTTAAGGGTTAAATCTTTTAAATTATAACTAAGAGTCTAAGTTTCCAAATCCTGCATTATAATACTCTAAAATTGTTATTTCAAATTAAAAAAGGTGCTTTTAGTACTCGATTCACAGTTTCTTTGAAAGTATGGTTAATTCTACTTACTCGAAATACTTCAGTAAATATATATCATTTATGTTTTTTTCAGGTGTAAAAAAACAGGTATTTTCTTTTGAAGTAAATCCATTGAATATTTCTTCATATTATTTTTATACTTAAGTCCGTGTTTTGAGCATGAGACTTAGAGTTTGTAAAATTTAAATTTGAAAAATGTTTTAAAAATGTTACATGGAAGATTTTCAAGTAAATCCGGATATATTTTTAGAACAATATTTCGATTTAAGGAGAGAAGGAGAGAGATTCGTGTAGTATAATTCGTATTGATTCACGTAATATACAAGTCTGGCAAGAATTTATTCACGAAAATGCCGATGTTCTCAAAAAGTATGCTGAGGGAGGGAGAGTGAGGGTTAGATTTATATTAACATCGCACTATAAAGCAAGACGAGGGGGTATAGGTCGTGGACCTCCTAATTTGGAACCTTGGTCAAGTGACGAGGACGGCACATGTGCTGGCACCCCCTCTCTTAAATACCATACCACTCCAACTGGAGGACATTGAACATCGACATATTTATTATGCTCCGACCTTCTCTACATGGCGGGTCTTTAGTGCCACTAGGATTTGATTCTGCGACACTCTTGCGCCTAATTCGTGACCCAAAAGGAATGTTGAAGAATAGTTTGAGTATGCATACTAACGTGACAATTAAGTAACCGGACTAAACATAAAAATTAACTAATTGAAAAAACAATGCACAAATACCTTTAAAACCCCTTCAACATACTCTCCTTCCCTATCAATACACAGCTGCATACGAGTTTCAACTGTTCAAAGCAGTGCTGCAGCTCATTAGGTTTTACCATCTTCAGTGGGTGTGCCGTTATTGCTTTCACCTCTTCTACAGACTGAAAATGAGTTTACATAAATACATTTTTCACTTTAAGAAACTGGTAGAAGTTGTATGATGTGAGATCTGGTGAGTACGGAGGATGCTCGGGCACAGTTCTTTGTCGACCAAGAACTGTTTGACAGAGAGAGCAATGTGCACCTAGGTGTTGTTTTGGTGCAAAATCCACGTGTTGTTGCTCTACAGATCTTGCCTTTTCTTCCTCACTGTTTCTCTAAACTTTCTCATGACCTCAATGTAGTACTACTGTTTTACCGTTTGGCCTCGAGAAACCCATTCAATCATAATGATGCTATTAATATCGAACCGAAATGAAATGCATCAGCTGTTCTTGATGTCACAGATCGACAAGAGCGTTTATCATCTTTAGCAACCTCCCGATCTTCCAAAAATCATTTGTGCCACTCAAAAGTTTAACTATGTGACACGTGCAATTATGTCCAAAGACTCTTTTAACAATTTAAAACACCCAGTTGGATTTTTTTTAAAATTTCATGAGGAATTTCAATTTTGTCTGCAGCTTGATCTTTACGTTTATCATAATCGCGACACTTCGACACAACAACGTCTTTCTCAAACAAGGATAAAAAACTGAACTAGATAGAAGGATGGAATAACGTGCCATCACCATGGGAAAGATCAAGGTCAACTACATTCCATTCCCACTCCTTCACATTAATGCTAACAGCTAGGGCATGCGGAGTCCGGGAATTTAATTGTCAACCTTGTGTGTATGTTTGTAAGCTTTCGTAATTACCACCAAAATAAGTTTTTCCAAAACATAAAAAAAAGAATGTTTTATTTATCTAAGGAAGTAAAGTGAAAAATTGTAAACGTTCAGTCAAGAAAATTAAGCATATATTTTTCACATTCTTCGAGTTGTACAATTAAAGAACATTGTAGGCAATGCTTTAAGTATCAGACTATGTTCGAAACCATAATTTTTTCAAAAGCATACAAAGAACATTTCTTTTAATATTTAATGTCACTTAGATTAGAATACACGTATAAAATTGTTTTAAGAATATTATTACAATAAGAAATTATTTAGATGCAATATTTTGGCAAAAAATGAACTTATATAGAATTACTTATTTTCAAAATATTCACCTTTTTATGAAAAATTCTTCTATAAAAATAATATTTTGTTTATATGTAACCAAGACTTCTCCAGAGAGCCTGAACTAGGATTTTTGAAAAATCACATTATTTTCAGATTTAATACCAATTTAAACAATTCCCGGTGTTTTTTGTTAAAAGTTCTCCACTCTCATATACTAAAATATAGATAAATCCACTTCTTAAGTTATATAGTTCAAAAATCCTAGTTCAGGCTCTGTACAGAGGTTTGTGCTATATATAGTAAAAATATTGTTATCATAGAAGCATTTTCCATTAAAGGAGAATGTTTTGAAAATAGGTAATTCTACGCTCATTTTTTGCCAACATGTTGCACTTAAATAATTTTTTATTGTAAAAATAGTTTTAAAACAACTTTATAAGTGTATTCTAATCTAAGTGGCACTAAATATTAAAAAATATTCGTTTGTACCCTTTTACCAAATCACGGTTCCGAACGTTGGTGTGTGGATACCTTAAAAAACAACAACTTTTATTTGACACCCACCATTAAAAGCTTCAGAAGTCTATCTTAAATGTAATGCTTGTTTTTTAAATTTTTTTTCTCAGGGTTGTTAACTTGACTTCTGCTAGCAGGTATTTATTTTCCCAGGAGGGGAGTGATAAGAAATGACTTTTTCGTTTATCGGACCAGACATTTGATAGCTTGGATTAAAGAGAAGCTGATCCCAGAAGAAAGTTTCGACATCTTTCCGATACTAATATACCCGGTAGACATGATAGAAAATCTACTTCAGACCACAAAAAAGGTTCCTAGAACCTGAGATCCTACTGCTGATGAGTGTGTGTCACCAGTTTCCTATAACTCGATAGAAATATCCAGACAAGATTTTCGTTCTTCTTTGATTACATAAAATATCTTGAATTTGTCGTTGATGAACTTGATGAAAAATAATGACCTAATATAGGTTATAGTAAGGTAGCTGTTGATGTTTCCGTCCAATAGTGTTCCAATTTGTTAAAAAACAAATTATTGGATTTAATGCTGTTAAATATTGTATTTATTTGTAACAACAAATCTTTGTTAATATTTGAAGATTTATTACCTGTGCTCAAGAAATGAATAAATAGTAACAAAATGAAACAATAGTCCAACACCAAAGAAAAAGGAAAATCATTCGTTGTGTCCCTGTAGCGCAATGGACTTCTAATCCAAAGGTCGTGGTTTCAAATCCCACCTGGGATGATCAAATTTCTGAGAATGTAATTTCTTTATACTATACTATTTTATTGGAATAGTTACATTTATAATTAATGAATAAATAGTAACAAACAAAATAAATAGACCAACACCAAATATTGAAATGAAAATGGAAAATTGTGTAAGTAAAATCGTTATCTATTTTGTCACTTAATATTGGGATTCTGTCATATGTATATACATATTTGTATTAATTGTAACTTTTTTTATAAAAAGTGTAACTAAAATAATTTTTTGGTGACCTAAGTAAGAATTAACTTAAGTTTTTTTTGTATTACTTGTTATTTGATATGGAGCTGTGTAACGTCATTATTGTTCAACAAATGACGAAGCAATGCTGTGCATCTCTTCTATTGGTGCTACTTGGTGATGTGTTTACTAGAAAACAAAATTTAAAAAATCCAACAAACAAAAAATAATTTTGACTATCCCTGTTAGGAATACAATTAAGTTTTTAGTAATAGAGTTATCTTCACTCAAACTATTAAAAAAATGTTCGGGTGAAAATACTCGGAAGTCAAAAGAATCTTTCAATTTTATAATTAGGAAGTGTAACTGTCTTGAGTGTCCTGTCTACTCTGAGACCCGGGTAAAGGTGTGGGAGGAAGTGAAGGACGACTCTCGACATGATATTTCTAATTATTTACTAAGCACACTAATTAACTAAAACACAAATCAATTAATCAGATTAAATAAGATGTTTCCTAGTAGAGAGCAGAGGTTTTGTGTCGAGAGTAGCGTGTTCGGAGAATACTTCTAATAAATTGATCCCCTTTTTATGAATAAATTTTCGACTTTAGTACTTGATTTACATGGTAGTTATGTGACTAATAGTCACTTAAATCTCTTTAATAATTTAAGTACCAATATCAATATGACTAATACCTGAACTGTAGATAGTCTTCCTTTCTTCTACTTCTTAATATTTAAATCTCTTGATAACTTCAATTAAATATCAATTTTCCTCTATATAACAATCTATCTCTTTTTCTCTTTCTATATCTCTATCTCTCTTCTATCTAACTAACTATCTCTCTTCTATCTAACTCTCTTCTAACTAACTAACCCCTATCTCTCTTCTATCTACTCTCTTCTAACTATCTCTCTTCTATCTATCTATCTATCTATCTCTCTTCTATCTATCTCTCTTCTATCTAACTCTCTTCTAACTAACCTATCTCTCTTTTATCTACTCTCTTCTAACTAACTATCTCTCTTCTATCTATCTCTCTTCTATCTAACTCACTATCTGTCTTTTATCTAACTAACCAACTAGAAGGCAAACCTATACTATATATAATATGCTTAATATTCATATTACGGTTTCTTCTTCAGGAATGGTTGTTGATATTCATAGCCCAAAGATTTCCCAAGAGCGTTAGTGGAAGGATGCATATAGATCCGTCACAGAAGGATTAACCAAAAATATCAGGATTTTTCAAAACAACGGTTGATGTTATTTTAAACGAGTCAGCAGTGAGACTTAATGATGGAAGTTAATCACTTAGATAATATAAAACGTTTAAATTTTAAATTAGAGTATGTTTTTCGTATCATGTATGCTTTTCCAGGTTGATAATGCATGAACAAAGCGAGAAGAAATTGTCTAGATCTTCAACAAAAGAAGCTCGTAAAGCTCTAAGAATGGGAAAAGAAACAATGGATGAGCATTTTATGGAAATAGAAAACCCAAAATATGAAACGGTATATATCTTAAGGGTAAAAAATTGTATTTTAATGCAAAAAAATTAAAATTTTATCTTAAAACTCGAGATTAAAACTCTCGATCTTAACTCGATCTCTTAACTCGAGATCTTTAAAACTCTAATTTTCACACTTTCTCACAATATTAAAAATATGGTTTCGGTTGCAGAACTAAAATATATTATAATGATATTGTACTTGGAGATTTTTATTCTGTTCACTTCAATTTTGAGAATAGGATCAATAGATTTTATTTTGTAGTATAATGAATAGAAAAATATTATATAAGGATTTTAATTTTTCAAAACTTTTAATATGAAAAATCCTTAAGAGATAAATTTAAAATTTAAGACGCAAAGAATACAGACACGTGTAAAACTTTATGTACATAGATTCTGCTTCAGTAATATGCAATATAAGCCAACTTTTTACTAGCTGGTACAAGCATTTTTTTACTTTTTGGTTCTGTTTTTATAAATTAGTTTTTATTTACCAAATATTTTCCTAGGGTAATTAAATTTCACTTTTTCTACGCCTACGTACATGCCCACGTATTGATTAAATTTTCAACTGTAACAGCAATAAGTAGCTTATGATAAAGAGAGGATTATCAATTAATTAGTTTTTTTCTTCAGTAATTTTTTACATGCTGAATTCCCAAACAAAAGACCTTGTAATTATCTTTTTTTATATTTTTATAAAAGTTCTTTTTTGGGGGGGGGAGGGGGTATATTTTACTATTTTAGATTTCGTCTTAAAATCTGAGCTATCTGCCTATTTACTGACATTTTCTTAGAAATGCTTGCAGCTGAGATAATATTTAAACTTTAAAAATACTTATATCTTTAAAACACATACGAAAAACATTTTTGTCTTACAAACTTTTTAGTCTAAATCTCTGAAGGAAGGGACAAAATTCTGAAACTGGAAATGGGATTATGATATTTTTTAAAAATATCTCTTTTCAGAAATCTTGAGAACTAAGTTCAGTTGCCAATGGCAACTTCCAGTAAGAGTAATCCAAGTTTTCTGAAAGAGATTAAGCTTTTTCTTTCCTATTATGTGTAATACGAGAAGGTAAGATCATAACAAAGCACATACTGACTTTTTGGATTTTCGGATCAAACTCAAAACGGAACATAAATTGAGGCATTTTTCTTTATCTACGTAATGACGGATCAGAAAAAAAATTGCTGGTTTCAAGCCCTCTTTTTGAACTAACTTAAAAATAGCGAGTATTTTTCTTATATTTTTCTGACATAAATTTTCTTTGCTATTTGGAATCGTATTACATAGAACTTTATTGATTAAATGGCTGCAAAACGTTTTTATGACGATTAAAGTTAGTCAAGGATTTGCTTGTTTTTACTATTTATTCTGCTTAAACTTTTTGCACTTTTTTCTATGATTTTTTTTCATTTAACCTTTTAGCTGTCATGTCCGAGATTATCTAGGGCGCGGGGCAAGTGCTCCAAAATATCAGACCCGAGTATTATACGGGGAAATTTAATACGGATGGTGTAGATCACTAGGATCAGGAAATATCTTTTCAGACACCAGAAAAAACTTAAAGATATTTTTATATTTACTTGACAAAGTACTCTGGAACGCATTTTTTCTCTATAAAAATGTAGTTGGTAAACGCATTACATTTTTAGAATTTTGAATCCAAGAAGCTAAGAAAAACCACAGTGACTTTTTTTAAATTCAGAATAAAACTTCATTTCATTATCTTTCGGTAAAAAATAATTAACAATTTTATCGCTTTAAGTTTTGTAGTTAAAGATGTTTCATATGTCTTACAACAGTTATTTGGCTATTTTAAGGATTAAATATCAACGCAATTTCAATTTCCCCAAATATACATAATTATTTATCTTTGGTTTAAAAGACAAAATAGCATTAGTGTCATACATTCTATTTAGGTATCCGACTGCGGTCGGAGACAATTTTCTAAAATATGACTTAAATAATTATTTAATTGTTATTAGCGCGTTTTTCACGTAGTGGAACTAAAGCGCTATTAGGACGCAAATTTCGTCTTCGTTCCATATTTTGTCGTACCTTTTTCTCAGCCAATAAGCAACCAATTGACCTTGAGTTTTCGGCATTTGGTCGCATTTGTGCCCTAGATGAGCCGAATCATATTTAAATTTTCCCATAGTTTTCCCGAATTTTTCTGAATTTCGCTAGTTTTGCTTTTTTATAGTGCTGATACAGATTTGTGTCATTATTTCTTTTGAGCTCAATAGTAGTACACTTAGAGGAGTGGTACAGTACACACTACTTTCTGTTAGTAAAAAGTTCATTAGTTGCATTATTGTAAAATACAACATGTGAAAAACGCGCTAAAATTACTTGGCCCTGTGTGCCAATGATTGATATCTTGTTTTTTAAGTAAATATGTTGCAAAACTATAAAAATACAGCAAAAAGAATTTTTTAAAATATAATATAAAGAAAGAAAATAATAGAAAAGAATATAATACAAAGAACAAACACAAAAAATTTCATAAGAACATTTTAATTACTTTAAGATATATCACTGTTACCCAGAACCATTATGTACTGAAATAACATTCTCCAGAAAATGCAAAATAAAGTTTATATTTGCAATAAAGCTTTTCTAAGATTTAGGAAGTTATTAAAGCTCTCCAGGTTTGTACGAGGTGCCTTCATGTACCTCATACTTCAAACTTATACATTTTTGAAGGGTCTTTCTATTTCTTACGAGACGGTTTCTTGTCTGGTTTAGAATGCCTCGTTGAATCAACAATTCTCGAATTGTCAAGGTACCAAAAATATCCCTTTATTTCAGACCCTAAATCCATTCCTAACTTTTGAAGTAGAGGTAATAGACCAGCAAACTCGAAATTAAAAAGTATTATTACAATATAAATCCCTAAAGGGAGTGTTTGTAGCTCAACAGAGGTTTCTCTTACGGGACTATACTCCACTATTGTTAAAACCTTCATTGCATTTCTGAATTTTTCCGGGAAAAGTTTTTCTTAGGAGATTTTGATCTCAAGGATTCATATGTCTTTTTAATAGAATTCATTACTGAATTTGGAATATCCATTGATTTTTCTTTCAACGCATCAACAAATTCTGCCCTCTGAAAATTTCTTCTTTTTAGGCCTCTCTGATGTTTGCATTATAAATTTAATTTATTAAAAAATAACTATAGCTGTATATAAAAGTTCTAAAATAAAAAAGATCTAAAGAACTCTAATTTTGAGCTCAACTGATAAAAAGATAGCAACTCATTTAAATCAAAACAAACATTGCAATCAGTTAACTGTTGCCAATTTGAAAGTGAAATATTTCTATTAAAACATTTATAAAGTGAAATAAAGTTTACTCAACATGAAAATAATTCGTTAAAATATTTTTAATGAATAAAAATCGTATTTTGTAGGTTAAAATCCAACCGAATACTTACACTTCCAGTTTCAATTTGGGCTTAGTTACCCCAAACAAAAGTAGCCGTAACTTTTTTCTAATTGACTTAGAGTTAAAAGTAAGATATTTTTAGACAGCTTATTAAACAGAGTACAAAAATAGACTAACAATTTTTAAAATTTTTTTTGATAAAATTGATGATTTTTTAAACCAGTCGATACCTTAATTCTTCATATGTAATGGATATATTTTTTTACTTCCTAATGTCAAAAATTCACCAATGTGTGTGTGACTTTTTAATACTTACAAGCATGTAACTTATCTTCAGGGCATTGCACCTATGACCGTTATGCTATAAAAAAGCAGGAAGCCTAATGAACAAATAAATAAACAAAATGAAATTTCTGAAATATTTAAATGAACCATTTGAATAACGGTGTTCACGCTTTCTACAGAAGTTTCAAAAACCACAACGAAACCTGCACTTTCATCTTCGTGAAAGAATACTATTATTCATTTTTAATTGCATATATATATTTTTTTTCTCCAAGACAAATCAAGGTTATGTTAATTGGTGATCTGGTTCATTGATGATTCTGTTCATTTGTCAAATTGTGTCAAGGGAAAAAGCTGCTTTTACTTTAATGACCTTTAACAGTGGTTAATGATGCCATTACACGATCAAAACTTCACACATAAAATGGAAGAATTTTTTAGTTTAAATATAAAAATGACAGCTAAAAAGATAATAATTTTGAGAAGTGATGTCTTTATGTGGAACAAACACACTACCTAGAAATCATATTTTTCTGCATAGAATCTCACATCTTGTAAAATAATTCAATGCTGTGAAATAAATAAAAAAAATTTTGAATTTCACATTAGACCTGAAGTAGCAAAGACAATGTTTATTAAAGTGGATTGCGGTCAATGGAGAAAAAAGATGATGATTAATCGAAACGTATTTATGCGCAAAAGATGTGCTATGGTATATAGATAAAGAGAAAAATAAATTTAAAAAAAAATAATTTCAAAATTTAATATAACCACAAAAAGGGGTTGAATTTTCAAAAAAAAAAAAAAACAAAGGAAAAAGACTCAATTTTGGTTAGATGATTTTGGAATAAGAATAAAATTATTTTTCTGCAATATAAATAATCAAAAACGATGATTATTGATAAATAGGTACTGAGTGGTGAAAAGTGTAGAATGTACATTGCAGCATTTTAACACCCCAACTCTCTTACCTTTCACCTTCGAATCAGTCCAATCCAAGTTGTTAACTGTCTTCCCTTTTATCTGTACTATGATTACCAGACTCACGTACAAATTTACAATCGGTGTGTTTGGTATAACCATCCGAAAGCTCCTGCTGTCATAAGAAATTACTCCCCCTACCATAACTCCAGGTGTAGGTCCAATGTGTCTAGGCCACGGACAGTTTGGTTGCATGTGTTCCCCTGGCCTCCTTCTGACCAACACACGGCCATCACTGGCACCAAGGTAGAACCTGATTTACTTAGAAAACACAACAGATCTCCACTCCATCCTCCAATGAACTCTGCTCACCTCTGGCGTCGCCAGCGACAACGGCTTGGATTCAGTGGAATACACGTTACAGGGTGCCTTGTTCGGAACTGTCCTTGAAGTAACCGATTTCTAGTAGTTGTGTCACTGTGGTACCAACTGCAGCTCGAATTTATGCCGCAGACACAGTACGATGCACCGCCGCAGCCGTACATCGAATACTGCTGTCTTCCCTCTCAGTAATGCCATGTCGCCACCCTGAACCCGGTCTTCTTGAGGCAGTATCTTCCCTTGAATTCTGCTTTAAACAATCGTACACAGTGGATACATTCCAGCGAAGTCTTTCTGCAATATCGCGGAAAGAAAATCCACCTTCTCGTAGCCCTATTACACAACCTCATTCAAACTCGGTGAGCTGTTGGTAATGTCTTCTTTGTCTCCTTAAAGACATTCTTAGCTGACATCAAATCAAACATCAGACAAATAATGATCAAGAACCTTACAACACGCATTTAAAGCAACCATGGTGGCCGCGGTAGCCTAGTGGTCAAGGTATCGTATCGTGGCTAGTGTGTCAGGAGTTCGATTCTAGTACCACTAAAGACCCGCCGTGTAGTGGAGCGATGCACGTTAAATCCGTTAAGAGCTCAGACATCCTCCCGTTGGTGTGATGTGGTTGTTAGGAGAGGGCGTGCCAGCTCAGGTGTCGTTCTCGTCACTTGACCATGGTTCAAAATTACGAGGTCCGTCACCAAAAGCCCTCGTGTAGCTGAACACTGCAATGTTAATGAACTCATGACATGTCTGCCATGATCCGATACCTTGACCACTTGGCTACCGCTGCCATTAGATGACATTGAACCTAGTCGCATTGTTGGGATGCTTGGAGCTGGTTGGTTATTGAGCAATATACTGCTTTTTACTTCCTCCCTCTCTCACGGATACGACTATACAAAGGTGTTGGCAGTGCTAGCCGTAATTGGGTTCCACACATCTTTAGATAATTAATCAATTTATTATCCATATTGCATTTCAATAAAAACATTATGTTCTTCATTATAATTTTTTTTGAAATTACAGAAATTACAGGAAATTGTAGAATGTAAGCTTAGATTTTCAAAGCAAGAAGTTTCTTGTCATGCAATTTATTTTGTCTGATTTTCAGCACACACATTTACTACAAAAAATACTTGATACCTATAATAATATTAATTAGTTCACAGCATCTTGAATAATCATTATATTCTTATGTAAATTATAAATGCACTGAGCTTTAAAATAATATCTATATGTTTCTTAAATGTACAATTTATCTCTTCTCTAGACAATTATTGAAATCTACCTACTTAACTGTATAGTAAAAAATCATTTTCAAGGATTTTTTTTACCAAATTCACGAAGAACATAAGTAAGTTCAACCTAAAATTATGAATCTACTACACACTTGAAAGAAATATCCCATTCTTTGTGTATCCTATTTTTTATTATCTTAAATACTTTGATTTGAAAACTTTTCCTGATTTATCGAAAGTAGATTGAAATATTTTTCATACGCCCACCCCGGAAAAGGCAATTGAAAACCCTCTTCAAATGCTATTTTATATATGACCCAGAAAAATATAAGAAATAATAACTTTTACATAACAAACATCTGGATTTTCTTTTCATTCGAAAACAATCTTAATCTTTATGGAAGAAAAAATCAAAAGTTTTAAATTTCTCCTTATAAAAGCCTTTTTTGGTTTTCATCTCCTTTTACCCTTTTCGTACTTATAGTTTTTCCTAGAAGAAATTTTTTCTTTGATTATAAAACTCATAGTATAACGTTTTCATGCTATTGAAACCATTCTTGATTTTTATTGCGCGTAAAGGTTGCTCTCTGACTTAAAAAAAAACAATTAAAGGAAAAGGAAATGAAAGAAACAAAAAAATATAAAGTATACCCTTCCAGATTTTTTATTCTTCTTGGGGAAACTTCTGTATAACGTTCTATTTAGATCAGAAAATAAGTATAAAAATATTCTAGAGTTTTTTAAGCCTCGAGTTCGTTTTATATATGTTACAGTTAAAATGGAAAATCCGTTATTTCATAGAATAACTAGGTATTTCATGAAAAAACTAGACATGTCGGTTAAAGTAAATAAAATTATTGAATTCTACGATTTATAACTAGGTATTCTATAGAAAAACTGTGACGGATCTATACGCTTCATTATTTCACTAACCCTCTTGGGGAAACTATGGGGCCAGCATTCGCGTTAATTCACGACCTCTCAAGAAGAAACCCTGATATTTAAATTAGTTTGATTATATAAAGTCTAGTTTTTGTAGATGGAAGGAGAAGGAGCAGGAGAGCTGTTGCGGTAATACGTAGGTGAAAATATTAGAATATTTCACTAAGTATTTCGCAAACATTGCGCGAGTTAAGGAAGGAGTTACTAAGATATTAAATTATTAGATTAAGGATCTAAGATAGATCAAATTAGATTTAGTAATCGGATCACTAGCGCTTGTTCACTTTGTCTAGTACACTTAGTCGTGTTTACTTAGAGTTATTCATTGAGATTAGATTGCTCACTTTATATATCACTAATAGGGTTTCCTTTTGTAGTTTTACTTGTGATTGATAAAGTGTGTTTGGAGAGTAATACAATTATAGTTATTATGGAAGTCGTTGGTGATGCTTTGTTTCCCCCACACCCTTAGGTAGGCAAGATGGTGAAGGAGTGGGGCCAAGTAGGTAGCGCTCACAAAACGATTACTTGATCGTTAAAGTATGAAATACGGCACTCGAAAGTTCTTTGAACCGGTTCTAGCTGCTATTGGAAGAATTTTTCCGATTAGAAACTAGATATGGCCGAATAAACCTATTGTATACTCTAGATATCAGTTCAATATATGTCATCGAGAATTAATTTCCATTGAAGAAGTTCTAAATATTGACATAACGCTTCAATCTGTTGCAACAGTGCTAAGTTACTGTACTAAACAAGGATTTAAAAAGTGCTCGTGTAAAAGAAAATGTGTAATGGTAAAAAGTGGGCTTGTTTCAAAAATAATAAGCAGTCCAATCCAAAGTGTCATCACAGAAATCCTTGCTTTAATAAATAATGAAAAGTAAAATTAAGGTATCTCATAAAATTTAAATTAATATTCTCTTACATTTTTGTTTAAAAAATTTACACAATGTTTATATGAGGCAACAGTTTTTCTTCTCAGCTTGTATCTTTGTTGATAATATTTAAATATAATCTATTTTTGCAGCATATACTTTTTTTTTCTTTCTGTTTAACTAATGTTAGCAATATGAGCAATAATAAGTTATATTATCTGTTTTCCCTTATTATTTATGAATTATTTATCCGAAAAAGAGATAAAATGTATTTTCGAGAGATTTTAGGTATTTATGATCAATTAATTTATAAAATATCTTTAAAATAGTTTATTTTTCATTTCAACGGTCTATCCTTAGTTATTTCATAGAATAACTAAGTAAAGTATGAAATTTTTCATTTATTACATACTTTAACTTTGTCTAGTTATTTCATGCAATACCTAGTTATTCTATGAAATAACTGAATTATACACTCTTTAACGGTAACATACATACCTCTACATATAAGGTTTAATAACTGCTTCTAAAAATGATGCTTAAAAATTCTGCATTAAAATTAACTGGCTTGTAGGTTGAATATTTCTTTTAAAAAATAAAACATGTTTTTAAAATATAAAAAGAAGAGTGGTGAGAACACGTTATAAATGTAATCGTAGAATTATTTCTATCAAACAAAAACAGTTTAAAAAAGCAAAGGTTTAAATAATTTTGGAATTTAAAAAGTATCACTAATAAAATTCAAGAAATATGAAAAAATAGTATGGTAAGAAACATTTCAAAGAGACAAAACTTATTCTAGAGAAATGAACAAGAATTATTTTTAAGTTAGAAAAGTAACTAATTTTAACCGGATATATAATTAGTGTTATGCTTATAATTTGAAAATTATGTTAAGTTTTTCAATTTTACTATGAAATAATCACCCTTTTCAATATAAAAAAGTTTTGACTAAACAAATATCTTAAAATTGTGTCAAGTATCTATAGAACGTTCAAATTTAAAAATCCATAATCGAAATGAATGTAAGTTAAAAGAACCCATAAATTAAATTATAGAATTATTTAGGAGTAGTACATAAAAAGGGCTTCCTACTAAATTATTTAGCCGTGTGAACTTCGAATTAATAAATAGTGTAATTTTTTTATCATGATGTATGAAGGAAGATATATATTTCTAAAGTAATAACAGTTTTTGGATTCGGGAGATTTGGGTTTTGTTTATTTAATTTCCACATTACAGATATTAGAAATTTTATTTTGTGGAATTAATTGATGCCATATCAAGGTGTCAAGTTAGAGTACTAAGGAATTATTATTACCCAGTTTATTTCAATAATATATTTACTGAGGTCAAGTAACTTTATAATTTAAATATTTTTTACAAACACATAATATTTAAAACGTAATTATATATATTTTTTTACTTCATTACTCATTAAAGTTCGTCTCAACTATATAGAACAAGTAGTACAAAAAACTTATTTTAAGTCAACTCCTACTTAAGTCAACAAAGAAATTTTTTATTTTAGTTACTTTTTATTTAATAGTCACAATCAATATAAATATGTATACACATATGACAGAATCACAATATTAAGCGACAAAATAGAAAGCGATATATATATATATATATATATTCCTTACAATTTTCTATTTTTCTTTCTATATATGGTGTTGGGCTATTTTGTTTGTTACTGTTTATTCATTAATCATAAATTTAATTATTCCAATAAAATAGTATAGTAAAAAGAATTTACATTCTTAGAAATTAGACCATCCCAGGTGGGATTTGAACCCACGACCTTTGGATTAGAAGTCAACGCGCTATCCATTGCGCTTATTTTTGTTACTCTTTATTCCTTTTTTAAATTTAATTAATGAATCAAATTTGAAAAAACTGTATTAACATCAAGTGTCAATCCACAGCAAGTTTAAAAAAAAATGAATTTGTACTTGAATGAATGAATAGAAAAACGATTGAAGATTTGAACAAGATATATATATATATATATATATACATATAGGGAGAGAGTGAACTAATAGTAGGAATTGAAAAAGAGAAAAATAAAACTATAAATATTCCAATACGAATAATTCGCAACCAACATTTGGAACATATTACTCATATTTAAAGATCTCCTTGATACCTCAATATCATTGACAATATAATGACACGTAACAAAATTTTTCATAAAATCAAAGCATTAGAGTAATTTATTACAATTATTTAATTATACAATTTTACATTTTATATTGCATGATTTTCATTCACAGTTAATTGTTTTGCATATAAAATTTTCTATGTGAAACAGTCTATTCAAATATCATTAATTTTCGTTGTTGAAGCAAATCATTGTAAATATATATTATTTCTGTCTTGGCAGAAAAGGAGGTATGGCTCCTAAAAATGGCAAACGGACTGGATCTCTCGGGCGTCGAGTTGTTCTAGGTGTTGTTGGACGGGAAGTACTAGGAGTTGCTTTTGTCGTTGTTTCAGCTGTTAACTTCAGAGAAGACAGAACATGAAACCCGGTATGGTCTGCCATGTAGTCCACAATGCGTAGTGTTCCGAGGGGATCGATGAATCCGTACCGTCCTCTGACTACACCATCAGAATCACGAGTTTCTTCTCTGAAAGACTGGCTAGGGCCAGTGCCAGTGTCGTATCCGAACTTGTAGGAATCTTGATTAAGAAGCTGATATTGCACACGTCCTCCTGCCGGGATGGGGACTACTTTACCGTACCCGAAACTTGCTGCATAGGACTCACAAATCTGCGCAAATAAAAAAAAAAACATATGTTTTACGAAATATACAATGTTAAATGCACAGATTTATGCTTTTAGCTAAAATTATTTTTCCCTCGACTTCTTGAGATAATAGTTTATTTAAGATGGAGCATTACATATAGAATAAGTTTACTAAAAATAGCTGAGTTTATAGATATGTAGTCCATATAAAGTTTATATGCTTGTCAAGAATTTTAATTAGTAATCTATAAAATGATTTTTTTTTGCAGGAAAAATATAGTTAGATGTAATTTCAACACTTAGGACACACTTTCAACACAGGAATAAAATTTTTTTTAATGAAAGATGATGAAAATATATGTAGTTTACTCAGAACAAAACGAATATTCTTAAGGACTAATATGGATATAAATCTATAAGTTTGAAAGCACTTAAACTATTTTAACCCTTTAAGTGCCGCAGGCGTGTATACACGTCTTGCTCTGCTGGTGCGTTTAGTGCCTCGGACGTGTATACTCGTCCTTCCAAAGGACGACTTTTTGCAATGTTTAAAACTAGTCGCACGGCTTTGGAATACAATAAAATGAGATTGACAGTACTTCTAAGAATATACTTATTTCTGAGAAAAGATGGGGAAGGAATTTGAAAGGCTATATTCTAGGAAAGAGGAAATTCACACATAGCTAAGCAGTTTTTCATTACCGTTAACATCTTCTAAAAAAAGTGCGATATGAAAATATGTTGTTTGTTGAAGGAAAAGTATTCATTAAGAATCTCGCTATCAATGCACTTAATGTAATGCTGGTTTATGTCTTCAATCATCTTTCATGATGTATCACACAACACAGATAAGTTATAATTTTTAAAATTATATTATAACTACAGACATTACATTTTTTAAAAATTTTTAATTTGATTTTTTCATCCTTATCTCCCCCCCCCTTTTTTTAAAGTGAGAGTAAACAATTTTTAGGTTGAAAATCATGCCTCCCCCCCCCCCGAATTAACCGCATAACAACGCGCGTCATCGGGAAAAACGTGGCACTAGGAGGTGAATTTTGTAGCTTTTCCTCGGCAATTAAAGGGTTAAATTGATTTTTTATCAGTATTTTTACCTATTTTTGATCAAAAAATACTTTTGAGCAATACATTACAAACACTATTTGTAATTTGTTATACATCATTTAATAGAAATAGAATACTTAGAATGAATAAAGTTTTATTTATTTTTGCATTATTTGTATGCAATTGAAATCAATGCACAAGCAGCTGGAAATGGTTTTAGATAAATTTCAATCGTTAAAATACTGAAACTTTGTATATAATGAAAGATAATTCACTTTCATAAGAAAGAAGTTGATCAATATATCTGAGGTAAAATAAAAGATTAAAATTTTTTAAGAGAAAGGGATTTCTTAAAAATTACATTAAAAATTTCTTAAGTTATTTGAGTATATTTTTAAAATATATATGAAGAAAAGTTTCACGGAGAATTGTGTGAGGATCAATAAAGGAGTTATAATAATATCTAGATGAGATTAGTTCAATATTTTATAAAATATCATCCTCATAAAATATATCTTTGAATATGAATGAATAACAGGATAGACGGTAAACATTTTATAAAATGAGAAAAAAAAATGACAAAAAAAATTATGAATTGTATATTTTTTATCTATCTAGAATTGGAGTTACATTTTATTTAAAGGCTATATTTAAATATTGATGGAACATTCTAAAATCACTGCCTATACATTAAAGCAGTGCTTCTCTCAAACTTTCAATATTTGCGACCCAATTTTCAGTCACAATTTTCTTTACGCCCCCCCCCCTCCCATCCAAACAATAACAATACTCTGAATTCAATAATAATGTACTTTGACGTAAGGCTAGACAGTATGAATTTAATTATAAACCGTGAAAATATTATTGAGATAAGTATTACATTTTTTTTACATAATTTTATAAATGACAAGCCCATGGGGTCGATGGTAACTGTTAAACTTGGTATAGTTAAATTAATTATAAAATACATTGTACAGTACTTATGTTTTTATAGATATATCACATCAGTGTGAATGCATATTTTACTTTTCATTACGTCAGAATGTATTTTTTTGCTTCTTCAGTAAATTAATAATATTTTTTAGTTATGTTTTATTTTCGACATTTCAATATGCTCCTTAGGTTATTACGCCCCTGTAGGGGGCACGCCTCACAGTTTGAGAAGCGCTGCATTAAAGAAATAATAAAAGTTTGTCCTTAAAAATATTATAGTAAAAATACTTTCACGATAAATTCGAATTGTAAATTAATTATATGCAACAACATAACAATAAAGTGAACTTTTTACTCTGTGTATTTTAAACCGAGAAATTTAAAGCACAATGTACTATTAACTTAAAAATAAATCTATAAATACTGAGCAATACATCCTTATATTAGACTTGAAACACTTCTTTACACGCAAATGAAAAATACGGTTTGATAAATTGAATACAAAAGTTATCTCAGCTTGAATGTAAAAAAGAGTAAAAATCAATTTTGTTTCCAAGAACTCAGGAAAAGAATTCCAATTAAGATTAAATGAATTGAAGCATAGTAAAGCTTCTAAAATTTGAGGCAATAAAAAACTAATCGAACTTGTGATTCTGAATTTAAATTTAATACAATTTAAAGTAGCAGAACACTTTCAAAAAGAGTTAACAGAAGCAATGATATATTGGTTCAAGTATCCAAATTAATTTAAAATTCCATAGTTACAATTTATTTAAAAATAATTGTATGCGGTGTATATGATTGAGGGAGCTCATTTTTTGTTAATCATTCAATAACTCTCTTAACGGGTAATTCAATATATATATATACAGGGTGTCCAGCCTTAATGTGACCCAATAGCTAATTCTCGAACCGTTCGGTTTAGACATGTACTTCCAATTTGAAAAATGTTTTAAAAAAGGTAAGGAATGTTTTTACGTGCTTTTCGAACCAAAAAGCCTATTTAGAAAAAAATTACAAAAATAAATTTTTATACGGTCCCCAGGTCCTATCACTTATAATTAGGAAAAGATGCAGTACACAAAAACAAAGTAAACACAAAAAGTTTGTGAAGGTCTATCCACGTTAATTTCATAAACTAATCCTCTTGGGTAACTTTGGGGCAGCATTTATCTATTCACAGCCTCCTCGGAAAAACACGAGATAGTTATATGCTAATAGTTCGACTATATAAAGTCTAGATTCGTAAGAGTGAGAGAGAGAAGGAATTGCCAAATAAATGTAAGTATCATCTACGATCACTTCAACGAGCTTTGGCGTATTTGATATATTAAGCCAAGTATTGATTAATCATTAAAGGAATCAAATTAAGTACCGACCTGAGTTAGCAAGAGTTCGTCTCCTTGTCAATTCTGATAGCTGAGATTACTTAGACGGAATATTAGATTTGAATGTTAATTTGAGTATTAGGTTGAGTATCAGGATTAATCTAGATATAGAAAATCACTCCAAGGTTTCCACTTATAGACTGACTTGTGCTTGTTATTGTGTTGTCTGTCTTCAATAAATAATTATTATTATGGCTTTTGTTGGTGATGATATGTTTCCTTCCCCACCAGGTGCACCGGGCAATGTGAACCCAGTCCAAGATAGGACAGGAGCACGACAAGTTTCATTTTATTGCGATAAAAACTGGCCGAATTATGGAATTTTGAGAATCGTATATATCCTCAATTTTCCCGGCCGTTTTCAAGAAGCTAGTTAGGGGCCGTCTCCAAAGTGAAATTAATTGGAACTCTGCCAGGAAACTTTCGCTCTTGCGCGTCACTCTTACGTAAATCGTTTTTAAATTTAAAAGTGCATACATTATGTTAATAATACAATAATTGTGTACTTAAGAAATATAATTTATTCTGTGCATGTAAAATATAGACAAAATAAAATATTTTGGACGAAGAAAACATTTCAAAAGCAGTTCCAAAAAAAAATAGGCTTATTTGCTGCGGTACTGATCATGGTGATTATTAAAAATCTGTTGTGTAGTCGCTAGCAATTGCAATATTACGAATTCTAGTACGGGAGAACGAGATGTATACAAATGAAGAATACTACGAAATGGTACTGTTGTATGTGCAGTGTAATCGAAATAAGAGAGAGGCGGAAAGACTTTATGCAATTAAATTTCCCAGTCGAAGACATCCATCTTATTGTACAATTGCCCGTGCTGTTCCACACTTGTATAAAACCTGGAGTTGTCTCGTACCACACCTTCAAGCTTGTGGATACCCGCTGAGGATGTTCTAAGATATGCCCTGGCTCATCCTGAAAGTAGTGTCCGGGATATTAGCAATGCTTGTTCCGACTCAAAATCGACGGTGTGGAACATATTATATACGTACGGTGCATATTCTTATCGTTCAGTCCTGGCGCAGGAACTAATGCACGGAGACCAGGAGCGTCGTTTTGATTTTTGCAATTTCGTGTTAAATACACTGGATGAAAATCCAGATTTTTTAAATGAAGTTTTGTAGTCGAATGAATGCTAGTTCTCGAGGCAAGGGACTATTAATACGCAGAATACGCATTATTGGTCACTCGAAAACCCACATCTAATACGACCGAATCACCACCAAGTACATTGGTCGGTGAATATGTGGTGCGGAATATGGAAAAGCACCTTAATTGGCCCAATGTATTTCGTTGGACCTTTAACATCAGAATCATACACGGAAATTTTATCTGGACCATTAACCGATTTTTTAGAAGATGAAGTTTCCTAAGTCCTCTGGATTTCTTTCTCTGAGGCTTCCTAAAAAGCAAAGTGTACGAACGTGAATCCACGAGTAAATCCGATTTACTCAATCGAATCAGCATGGCATGTAGGTCTGTGACATCAACTATGTTGCAAAAGCTACAGGCGGAGTTTCTGACGCGGGTTCGATACTGCATTTCTGCGGAGAGAAGGCAGTCATTTTGAACATTATTTAAGTAAATTTGGTCATTCTGATATGATAAAGCCCCTGATTCATGATTGGCGCATCATTCCACATTATACTATAATCTGAACGGCAAATCCTGTATTCTTTTACTGCTATTTGTTAAAATAAGCTGTTTTAATTTTTTCGGTACAAGTTGCATTTCTTTAATTTAACTTTTATTGTTTGCCATACAGCAATACAAATTGTCAATCTATGATGTTTAAAACGATGTTTCAATATTACTATGATGTTTTTCTTTTGCTTTTTCTGTAGATAGTGAATTACTGTTCTCTAAACTCAATGAATATACGACCCCCTTTTCTGAGCAATTCAGATGCTTCAATTTTATGTAGGCATAACTCGGCCAGTTTTTATCGCAATAAAATGAAACTTTTTGTGTTTACTTTGTTTTTGTGTACTGCATCTTTTCCTAAATATAAGTGATAGGACCTGGAAATCGTATAAAAATTTATTTTTTGTAATTTTTTTCTAAATAAGCTTTTTGGTTTGAAAAGCACGTAAAAACATTCCTTACCTTTTTAAAAACATTTTTCAAATTGGATGTGCATGTCTAAACCGAACGGTTCGAGGATTAGCTATTGGGTCACATTAAGGCTGGACACCCTGTATATATATATATATATATGTATATATATTACCGTTAAAGTCTGAAATCCTTTATTTCCTAGAAAAACTAGGTACTTCATGAAATAACTAGACAAGTCAGTTAAAGTACATAAAGTTATTGAATTCTACTATTTAACTAGGTATTCTATAGAATAACGCTTACTTGATCCTTACAGTATGAAATACAGCTCTCGAAAGTTCTTTGAATTGGTTCTAGCTGCTTTAAGAAAAAATTTTCCAATTAGGAACTAGAAGAGATGGATGAATAAAACAATCGTACTCTAGATATGAGTTCAGTAAATGTCAGCGAGAATTAATTTCTATTGTAGAAGTTCCAAATATTGACACAACGCTTCGATCTGTTGTAACAGCTCTAAGTTACGGTAAAAAAATGTATAATGGTAAAAATAGTGGGCTTGTTTCAAAAATAATAAGCAGTCCAATCCAAAGTGACATCACAGCAATCCTTGCTCTAATAAATAATGAAAAGTAAAAAAAAAAAAACGTATATCATAAAATTTAAATTAATATTCTCTTACATTTTGTTTAAAAAAGTTTACACACAATGTTTTTATGAAACAACAGTTTTCTTAGCAGCATGTATTTTTGTTGATATAATATTTAAATAGAACCTATTTTTGCAGCATATTCTTTTTTCTCTTTTCTTTTTAACTAATATTAGCAATATGTATATTAATAAATTATATTAACTGCTTTCACTTATTATTAAACAATTATTCATCCGCAAAAGGGATAAAATGTATTTTTCGAAAGAGTTTAGCTATATTTATGATCAATTAATTTATAAAACATCTTTGAAATTGTTTACTTTTTACTCTTTAATGATCTATCCTTAGTTATTTCATAGAATAACTAGGTAAAGTATGAACATTTTCAACTATTATATACTTTAACTGACTTGTCTAGTTATTTCATGAAATACCAAGTTATTATATGAAATAACTGAATTATACACTTTAACGGCAATATATATACATTTTACATTCATTAACTTTCGTAAAACAAATTTTAAAATCAAGTCATATTCTCTGTTATAGAAACATCTATAAGAAATTTTTCTTATTTATCAATTAAATATTCTTGGCTAAATGTTCTTATTATCTAAATGTTCTAAATACTTCAATAGCATGGAAATATGAACCAAACTTTCTTAATTTGATTGATCTAAGACCTTTAGTAAAGGGCATATATATATATATATATATATATTTCAAAGATTCTTTAATTTTAAAGATGTCGGCTGAGTGGCATAGGTGATTAAGCGCTGGCCTCGCACGTCCAAGATTGCGGGTTCGACCCAGTCCAAGTCGGTGGATTTTTATTATGTAAAAAATTTACAGCGTCCATGTCGTATAATTATGCGACATGTAAAAGATCCCTTAAGTCCCTGTTTATCTTGGATGATCTTGGCAAAATTAAACTCCTAGTACAGTTTCGCCTTTTCAGAGCTAAGGTGCCTCTCTCTGGGTAGGAAACTGGGAGTTAAAACTACATTTTGACAATTAGTATATACCTATAAGTGCCGCACTTAAGAATGATACCAGCTCCACACATGGAAATGTACTAGGTCTGTGCAATGGTAAAAATAACAAATTGCAGTACCATTGAAAATGAAAAATAAATAATATTGAAGAATAATAACCGTAACTGATATTGGCAAGATATCTAATGAATCTTTCTTTATTTGTAGCATGCTTTTTAAAAGGAACACTTCTTACTTACATATATCAATTATTTTCACTTCATATAAAATGACCTTACATCACTGAGATGCAAAAACTCTTAAAGTTTTAGGATTTATTGGTGACAGAAAAGAAATTAAGTTATGACAAGAATGAAAGTTTTTTACAAATAAGAATTCTTCCAAAATGTCTTTAAGTTGTTCCCCAAAATTCTTTTTTGTTTTTATTGTCACTTTCTTTGTTTCAATTTTGACAACTACGATTACTTTGGATTTATATAAATAGCTGAACTTGAAAATGGATTTGGAAAAAAAATTGATATTCAAAATCTTACAGTTTACTTTGATTTATTTTGCAAGGTTTGCTTTTGCCCTTATTACGTCATTTTTTCTTGTTTTCATCCTCTTCAATCGATTCTGTTTTTTCCGGAGCCTATAATCATTTTCCAAAGCTTATGCAAATAGGTACAAATTGAAGAAAATTGCGCATTCATAAATTTTCTCACTAAGCAATCGAGGAAAGACATGATAGAGAGAGCTTGAAGTAGTGGGATAGAATACATGAAATGTTATTTCTATTGATTTCACGGGGAAGAGTTTGTGAAATTTTGTTATTCTGTCACTTTACGTTGAAGTCATATGAACTGATTTTAGATTTAAATTCGGATTAGTAGTTAGTTGTAATTTATATATTTCCCCCTTTATTTATATTTTGAATAATCTGTTAGCTTCAAGCAGAAGTACTTATGTTATTCTCATGTTTAAGTTATGTTTGATGGACAAAATGAAAGTCAAATTCTTAGTCTTTTGAGGAATGCAGCATTCTGGTTTAGAGTGCCATTGAGTACGATAGTAGGTCACCTCTGGTTCTTATTCAGGACATTCTCTTTTCCTTGTAGGTGACCCAGGATACCTCTCGACAACACACTACACGCATTAGTCAACGTGTTCTGCAAGGTCTACAGTTGCCTACCTGGCCACCATTCTCTCCTGGTCTCTTCCCAATCGAACATGTTTTGGACGTGATTAGTCACCGCTGGAATGCCTTACCACCGCTGCTTTCAGAAGACGAATTGTTGCAAATAGTTGAAAGGAATGAAGAGCCATTCCTTAGATTGCTATCTGTACTTTTATTGACTGTGCACCAAGACGTGTTGCTTCTTGTATCATTGTTCGCTGTGGTCCTATAACCTACTGAGTTTTGTTTATTTATCTTTGCATTTTTGTAGAGTCATTTTTTCAGTATGTTACATTTTTTTTATCCATTTACTGTACTTATTTTACAGATGGGCTTTTTTTCTCAACTGTTTGGATATTTGTGTATTGTTTTATACATTGTTTCTTGTCTCTCTTGGACGACCAGTTGTTAGCTCTAAATCCTCTGGGTGAACTAGATCTTTCCGAGTAAATAAATAAAAATCCTACTGAGTTGTGTCATTGTACTTTCTTTGTTTAAAGAGCATCATTTCAAAGCAAACATCATTTATTACTCTCTGCTATTTCTCTCTATTTGTAGAGTTTCTTCACTTTCTAGCTACCTATTCTTGATGTTGCATTTTCAATGCCCCTTAGTGTTTAACTTTAGAAAGCACCTTTGACTCCTCAGGGATATGATTTGTTGTATGGATGAGAAAAACTAAGGCTTTTTATATAAAAATCTAGTTTATAAAACTAACTATAGATAAACGTCAAGGCTTCCGAAAAGCAGCAAAAATATTTCTCTACGAATTACTCAGAAGCTTTAATGCTTGACCGTAATGGGGATTAGTAAAATATTGCTTGATACAATAAGAGATATTTTGAAATAATATTTAGTTCATACTTTTTGAATACAAATTATGTTTCAAATATTGTATAAGATTATGGAATCATAAGTTTTTGCTAAATAAAATTACAATATTTGTTTATACTTTTATAGGTATCTAAAAGACCCAGTATTTCATGCATAAAACGAAAGGTAGAGGAGGTGTACAATCAAGAGTGCGTGATGCTTATTCAAAGAATAAGCAACAAATAATGTGACAAACAGTGTAGAAGAACAGACAAAATAAAAGCGCATCATGTAAGAAATCTTGGAGTCCTTTTGAAGCACATATACATAACTCGAAAAGGAAACATGATAATCTCATTTTATGATGTTTTTCGACAAGAGCTTGAAAGGAAAGAAATTTCAAAAGGAAATTCGTTATACAGCAAATCTGCCCACGTTTGAAATGATTTGAAGAAAATTTAAAAATGGAAGCCCATTACTTCCTGATGGAATGTTTTTCTGGATATGTCTGAGCTATTCTAAAGGGTTAAATTCGAGAGGAGGGAATGAGAAACATCGAACAAAAAAGATTCTCTAGAAAGATGAGAGATACAATGTATATTCATTACGTTCCTTACACTGTATAGAATAAACAACATGTGCAATGTAGTAGATGCTATAAGGTACATTCGCTTTTTCAGAAATCCAGTATACTCTCACTAAATCATAAAAATATAACAAGTGTACTTATTTTTGTACATATTAATATAATAGTCTAACTGATAGAGTTATCATTGGAAAAGAAAAGAATTTTTTAAAAAATTAGTAATTACTTAATATGAATTGCAAATTATGCATTATTTAATATAAATTGTAAATAATATATTATTTTATATGAAAACGAATTAGATATTACTTTATTTATAGTTATATCTTTTTTACTTAAATAAGCATTATATTTGAAAACTGACGTTCTTCATACACTTATTCAATGTATTTGTTGTATGTGTGTTTTTGAGTTTAATAATTATAAAATAAAACCAGCAGACCAGTAGTATAGGGATATTTTCAATCATTAACTAAGAATTCTTATTATTTCTTATTTTTGTTTCTCTCCTAGTTCCTAACAGTTATTTTTGCACCACCTTGCCAATTTCACTTTAAAAGGACAAATTATATTAAAATCAAAACATATCTCTTTGATTCTTGGTTCATTTTTTGTTTTTTTTTATAAAAATAACTAAACTCAATCTACGTAGATTCTTGAGCGATCAGCTAAACTTTCTTAAACCAAAGCTTTGGAAACGGTGTTCATTTCATCAGTTCAATTACATTTTAATGAAACTATATTGAAAATATTTCTTTTCCCTTCTTTCAAATTCTGCGTAACATACTGAAACTCCCAATCAACAACATACGGCTGAATTTTGCAGAGTGAAGACTCTACCACAATATTCACTCACAAGAAATAAAGAGAATAGAATAAGGTATCCGACAACGTTCGGAACTGTGGTTTTAAAAAAGTGTAATAATGAATAATTATTTTGATATTTTGTGTCACATGAAAAAATTAGAATATGCATATACAACTATTTTAAGAATATTAGTACACTAAAAATTTATTTAAATGGAATTTTTTGGCAAAAAATAAGGAAGAATGAGATATTCTCAAAACATTCTCCTTTTTGGGAAAAAGGCTTCTTAAATAATAATATTTTGACTATTAATAGCTAGGACTTTTATGCAGAGCTTAAACTAAGATTTTTGAAATGTGTAATTTAGAAGTGGATTTATTCATATTTTAATGCTCCAGGGTATAAAGAAATTTTAGCAAAAAAAAAAAAAAAAAAAAAAAAAAAAAACGGTTATTATTTCGATCGATAATAACTCTAAAAATAATGCGAATTTTTCAAAAATCCTAGTTCAGGATCTGTAGAGATGTTAGCTGTATATAAGAAAAATATTAATATAGAAGCATTTTGAAAAAAGGAGGGGTTTTAAAATATGCCATTCTTTTTCATTTTTGGCCAAAAATTGCATTAAAATTATTATTTTTTCGTAATAATATTATTAAAACAATTGTATATACACATTCTAATTCAAATGACTCTAAATATCAACAACAATATTCTCTTATACTCTTTTTAAAAATCCCGGTTTTGAACATAGTCGGATACCTTAAAAATGTAAATTAATCCAATTTTCTTTATAACTTGTGAGTCATCATTGGAAAGTCAATTTTTTATAGTTATTTGCCCATTATATATATAAGAAGTTCTAGTTCATGTTGCAGAGTTTACTCCTGAATTAATACCCAGTATTCATCAGTGATTCATTGTGCAGCTTTCTGCTGTGATGATGGATGGCCGCTGGATCTTCTCTGAAACTAGCGTTCAGATGATCTTAGATTTTGTGAATGAGCTCTTCAGTATTTTCCTGTGAAAAAGTGAACAATCAGAAAAAATGACACTTTGGATCGTGACTAGTAGCTCCCTGTACAACTCTCATACAACATTAATCAAAACTGAGAAAGACTATTGTAGATGATGGATGAGATTTATATCTTCTACGTAACATAAAAGAATTCCTTACATTTCGTGAGTGTCACTTGCGGGGAAGCTTGGATAATTAGAAACCAAAGAAAGGGAGCTAGCAATTTTTCTTAAAAAAAATCGCGAAAATAAATTTTAAGCATTTTGGCATTTACATAGACATATGTTTAAGAAATTGCTTTTTTAAATAAATTGTTACATTTAAATAGAAAAGGAATATTAGATTAATTTCAACATACACATATACCTAATAGTTGTGTCATAAGATGTGGTATATGACAATTTTAAATTTTGTTATTTGAGGTATATGTTTGAGTAAGAATTATTAGTTCATCAGTTAAGCTTATTAAATGCAAATATATGTTGTTTAGATAAATGCTTATTTGAAATGTAAGTCTGAACTTCATAGCATTAAAATTTTTCATTTTATCACCATTTATTGAGTTTAGAGAAAGAACTGAAGCAAAAATAGATTGTGAAGAGAAAAGATATATTAAATAAATGCATTCTCTCTATAAATAAAGGAGAAAAACGACTCACTCATTCACTCACTTAATCATCATGATATTTCCTGAGTTAATAGACACAAAGATATAAAATTTGGCAAGCCTATTCCTTTTGTTGTGTAAAGATCCGCCCAAAACAGGTTTTTGCGAAGAAGTTATGGGGGTTACAGGTGAAAATTTCCCGTTTTGAACTATAAGATTTAGAAATTTAGGGGACTGGGAGTCATGACGTGAGCGTTACAGTTAAAAAAAAATTTCGTTTTTGAAATATTCGACTAACAAACTTGACATTTGGCAAACATGTTCTTTCTGTTGAGTAGAGATACGCTAAGAATGGTTTCTGAGAAAGTCGACTTCCAAGGGGTTTACGAGGGCGTTATAGACAAAAATTACCGTATTTGAGTTATTACGCTTACAGACTTAAAATTTGAGAAACGCGTTTCTTTCCTTGAGTAGAAAACCGCTAAGTATGAGTTTTGCAAAAATAGATTCCCAAAGGGAATTGGGTGGGGGGGGGGGGAAGGGCGTTATAGACAAAAAGCGTAGAAGCGTTATGGAAGGGTATACTTCCGTTTTAGGAATTCAAGTCCTGTTCTTTATCTATAGGATGACAGGACTTGAAATGTATAGGATTATTTTTCAATACTTTAAATGCTTAATGATAGAAATACTTAAACAAAAATAACTTAAAAAACAATAAATAGTCATACAATATAAGGAAAACCTTATATATATATATACACGGATGGTTATCGAAATAATGGAAGCACCTGTGAATAAAAGTGGCATTTTTGAATGCGCTTCATAAGCATTAAAATATAATAATAGCTACTAGATTTTCTTATAAATAGAAATGCACAGGGTGGGACGTGGAAACTTCCTTTTTTGAAAATACAATAAAAACCCTACATGTTATATTCGACTTTATTGTTATTTTCTGCCTACCACACGACATTGTATTTTTAAATTTACACAGTTTTAAACACAATGTCTGTTAAATATCACCCTCCATTATTAATACATTGATGCAGTCGATTTCGAAAACTTTGAGCCACCTTGTCAAGTATATCGACAGGAATATTGTCAATTTTGGCGAGGATGTTGTTCCATAGGTTTTTCAGGCTTTTGAAGCAATCTTTGTAAAACAGGGACTTGAAATAAACCCGCAGGAAGTAATCTGGAGGGGATAAATCAGGTAAGCATGCAAGCCAGTTTACGTCCCCTCGCAGGGAAATCAGTCATTAGGGAAGGCTGCTCTTAAAAAACCCATGGAAACCCTGGAGGTGTGGGCTGTGGCCCCATCTTGTTGTAACTACACGTTATCAAGATCCTTTTCTTGGAGAGCGGGTAAGAAGAATTGTTGGATCATTGTCACATTGTCTGAATGGGCACACGAACTTGTTCCACATTTTCGGAGGTGTTCTAATGGTCTTCGGAGGTCCTTTCCTTTCTTTAGAGACATTACCCTTTGCTCGGAAGGCATCCATTCACATTAAAACACATTTCTGATCATAAGGAACACGACTTCGTGGAGGACTATCTAAGTGACGACGAAAGGCATATTGCACTGCAACCAATGACCGACCGTTCGAGAAATACGCATCCACGGCAAAAGCGCCTTGCTGCATCGATCACAACAAGTCTGAGACAGGCAGAAATACAAATATCCCACTCCACCCCTTCCACCGCACCCCTCCACTTGACTTTCCCCTCCCTACGAGCATTACTGCAACATGTTCAATAAAGGAAGTTTCTGCGCCCCCCCCCCCACACTGGATATATTTTTTAGTATGTGATAGCTTTATTGAAGTTTTGTAAGTCTTTCATTTTTTTCAAAAGCGTAAAATGTCGGATCTCTCAGATTTTCAAAGAGGCCAAATTGTAGGAGCCCATCTAGCCAGAGCAATTGTGATCGAAACATCCCACCTTTTAGTCATTTCTAGCAGTGCGATGTTTAAAGTCATGACAGTATACACACAGCGTGACAAGACAAGCTCAATATAGCAAAATAGTGGATGGAAAGAGAAGCTCATTGAAAGAGACTGACGGGTATTGAAGATGATTGTAATGTCTAAGAAGTTAACAACTGCAGAAAATGTGACCGCAGAGCTATATCAGCACTTGTATTCTTCAGTGTTAATGATTACAATTAGAAGGCACCTTCATAAAAACAAACATTTAAGGCAGAGCAGCAATTCCCAAGACACTTGTCACAGATGTTAATTCCAAACGTCGTCTTCAGTGGTGTCACACTCACAAAATTTGATCGATTGATAAGGGGAAGAAAGTAATATGGTCTGACGAATTATCCTTCACACTTTTCCCTACTACAGGACGGGTGCACGCTTGGAGGACACCTGTACAAGCATATAATCGTAATCAACTTCCAACTGTCAAGCATATAGGTGGGTCTGCCACGATATGAGCATCCATCTCGTGGTTTTCTGCAGGACTGATCGTAACCCTGAAAGGAAGGATCACTGGGGAGATGTACAAAGAAATTTTAGCTGACCAATTCCATCCTATGATGCAAACTTTGTTTCCTGCAGATGGAATTTTCCATGATGATAAGGCTCCTATCCATACTGCGGGACTTGTCCAATCATGGTTTGATAAATACGCGGATGAAGTTAAACAACTATCTTGGCCCGCACAATCACCCGTTTTCAATATAATTCAATCGTTATGGTCTATTTTAGAGAACTAAATACGAAGTCTTTCTTTTACCGGTATCTTTCCCAGAACTTTCCTATTGTCTCCATGAAGAATGGAACAATACATATTCCGTTAAACACTATTCAACAATTGTATGAATCGATTACTAGGCGAATTCCAGCTGTATTAGAGGCCAAAGGAGGTTCTACATCATACTAATAAAACATTCTTTATAAATCTAACGTTTTCCCATTATTTTGATAACCAACTGTGTATACATAAATATTCATGAATAAAATATAATGATGAATAATAAAGTAATAAATAATAAAGGAGAGAGATAATTAAGTAATTTACTATAACCAAGAGAATGCTAGCAACATTGTTCAAAAGAAATTAACTTAAGTCACAAAGGATAAAAATAAAACATAGATGAACTGCTGATTTTTTTTATAGGTTAAATTCTTTTTGGTAGATACAAAGATTTAATAATGGGAGCTACAAAAAATTATTTAAATTCATCTAAAGATTCTCTTTTTTTACATGTAGTAATGAAGGCAATTTTAACTGCGCATGTGTGTAGCATATTTAACAGCCTTTTTACCAACAATCATAGGCTAAATAAACATTTTATATATTTAAAAAGGCATTTTAATTTTGAAATTTTGAATCAGCACTTGATATTTACTATCTAGTACTTTAATTTTTCTACTAAATTAAATACATATAAAAATTTGTTACATTCAAACAAGAAAACAAAATTTAGATGCATAAAGAACAATCAATCTTAACACAGCTGAATGAAAAAAAAAACTATTTAAAATTGCGTTTAAAAGCTGTATTCGATAAAGATTATCCTCCTTAATAAATAGCCAGTATTTCTTAAAGAATACAAGATATCCGTTGTTCTAAATATATCAGGCAGGAATTTAGAAAACATAATTAATACATAATGCTATTTAAATTATTTCGGGAAAATGGGAAGCAATTCTTTTAACGTTACAATTTATACTGAACTAATTACATTTTTTAAAATCTTTTTTTCTATTAGTTAATAGGGGGAGGATGCTAATTGATAGCCTGACGGCGGACCAACCTCCATTGTACAAATTATACAACTGTTCATATATTGATTGCTCAAATTGAAAAACTGTAATTTACATGTATTATGTATTTATATTTTTTCAATATATTGTAAACAGGAAAAAATAAATTTCAAGCCTTCATCTCTGCATTTTAACTGAAAACGCGTCTTACTGTCTTTTTGTCATTGTTCTCGTGTGTGAGATAAAAACTCCAACTTGTTTTACCTGAAGGAAAACGTAAAGGAAACAGCAACGGATCTGCATGAAGAGAGTTAAACTCACAAATTGAGAGTCGTGTTCACTCTTCGGATAAACTCTTAACATCAATCTTTCTATCTATAGAACCTTATTTTGTCAAAATGATAGCAGATAATTCATTGCTTGATGGTTTATTATAAACTCTAGAATGATCTTTAGGGCTTGTGGAAAAACACATATTGAATTTCATACAAAGTTCTTCATTTTCTGCATAAGGATTTTTATTCATAATTAGCTGTAAAATTTGCAATACATCATCACGTTTAACTAATATTGCATGTTCATGCAAAGCCTCACCATCATCATAAATGTAAATTTGTTCAAACTGTGGTTTTGTTCCATTCTGTTGTAAAGATGTAGTTGCTTTTATCAACTATGCCTTATGTATAAATAAATTTATCACAGCATCACGAAAAACTTCTTTTTTATACATAGAGAAAAAACTTAATTCAGTTCTAATTAATTTTTTATTCTGATTGAGTGATTTACCTTCTTGTATCATACATACCTAACATTTTAGCCAGGGATTTTTGTACTTTTTTTCCTTATTAATTTTTTTCCATGCAGCTTCTTTGCATTGTGGATGAGTGAGTGAGAGTAATATTAACGTCGTACTGTAAAGTAACACGATGGGTATTGGCGACGGACCTCGTAATTTTGAATCTCGGCCAATTGATGAGGACGACATCTGAGCTGGCACCCCCTATCCTAACTACCGCATTTTAGCTTTTGGAAAAATAATTATATTAAGCTTAATATTCCATTGATATTAATCGCCTAATGCATTCAGTTTTTCTTCCTCCGTGACAGGAAAACGAATAAGAATGCATGGAATATCGCAACACATTTTGAAAGGGCTTTTTAAGACAATTTGTGACGGATCTATACGGTTTCCACTAACCTCCTCAATACATCCTTAAAGTATGTTATTTATTTCAACCAATCTCCACCGGGAGCCAAAGAGTGATTTATGCAAATGAGATATATAATATAAGTTCGGGTTTCGCGAGTTAACAAAAAAAAGTAAAGTGAAGAGTTAGAAGAGTGAAGTCAAATGAATTGAAGCATCGGTAGATCAACACGCGGTTGTTGACAGTAGTAGATTGCAGTTACGTGACGAGCTACGCCGGGGAGCAGTAGAATGAAATTGGAAAAGATCCCGTATTACCGAGTGTGGATCCTTATCTATTATCCTATCCAGTCAGTAAAGAATTCATCACCACGACGGAACAGCCGATGTTAAAAGGATAATTGTGAATACGTGTACGTGTTTTAGCTGTAATTGTACGTGTTTGATCTTTCGTGGATTCAGTCGCGATTCAGTAGTTCCGCTAGTAGTAACTCCTTCTCATACTCCACTGTGTTTTATTTCTCTTAAATTTGAATTGTGATATTACATCCTCCTGTGATTAATAAGCATCAATAAATATAGTGATTTGCAACTATGTCTCTTGATTACTCAAATCCGCCTACACGTCCAGAAGCATTTAACGGTAGACGGGGAGATGATAATCTGAGGGGAGGATTTAATCCACAACAAATTTTTCTGTTTTCTCTTTATAATGCGTAAATGAAATTAAAATAATGTGCAAAGTGTATTTTTCCTCAGATTTCTTAGTAGAATTAAAATTTTTTTAATTGGAAGACAAAATTAAAATTTCGCACTTACGTTTTATATAACAACTAGCTGGTACACCCGTTCTTCACACGGGGGAATTGAAAAATTAATCAATACAGATTGCAGGATAAAGAAGTTTTTTTGATGAGTTAATTTTACGGAATTGCAAATTAAGCAAACAAAGAAAAAGTTTTTTGCATATCTCAGCTGAACAAAAAATCATACTATTTAAAATGCAATCAATCATGCAATTTTAAAAAATTACCGTTACGACTCTTTTAAAAGCGTGTATAAAAATATAAAACTACATAACATACTATCTCATATTTTAAATTTTACTTTAAATACTTATTTATCATATGCACTTATTTTTCCGCTCAGAAGCTTCAAAGATGTATTTCTTGAAGCTTCTAGCGAACTTTAAATATATGAAGTACTCAAATCTGTTGAAATTTTAAGAGGCTTTCGGAAAATGAATGGGATATTCTTCGTCAAAATGATAGAGATCCGATATTGAAACTCCTTCTCCATTTCTTAATGGTACGATATTTTTCTGTATATTTTTTTTACCTGTTTATGAAAACGATTTTTTATAATACTATTTTCGGAGAAAAGCTCCATTCGTGAGAATTAATCTGAAGAAATTCTTTGATGCATCACATATTTTCCAAAGCAGTTGCTGCTGAAAATGTTTTTCCTTAGATCTTTGGATGCATAGGACCGTTTATTTTCCAGGCGAATGGGGTTTTTATGTGTGTAGAAATCGATTTGTCTCTACTACTATATATCGCATAACATTCTGTATAAAACTATTCTGGAGTTTGGAATCCAATAAAACTCATAAAAAACAATTTTGTTAAGGTTTGATTTTTAATATGATGTTCAGTTATATTGTTATGTAGATCGGGATGAAAATTTATTGTGGAAAAACAATCCTTAAAAACATCTGTAAAATTCCCATAGTTAAGTCCCAGAAGGTTTTTTTACCTTCTGCAGTACTCAGACAGAATTATCAGTGTCTAAAAGTACAAGTACGTAAAGTTTATTTGCAAACAACTACTCTCTAGTAAACTCTTCAACAGCAAAAGTAATACTGACTCAGTTTTCACAAGCGACTGCTATTTATAGCCTGCGCAGCTACCTTCAAGCACTTTTTAGAAAAATCTACTTACGTCATAGATCGTGATACTGTGGATTTCTCCAGTAATTTTCAGATGCATTCATGGGATAACCAAGTTCCCAAAAATGACGCCATCTTGGCTGTATCGCCAATATATTGCCACGTTTCCATTGAATCGCTATTATAATGTAAGGGACGGCATTGCTTGTGAATATTACAATTTTTGTCAAAAAATAAATACAACAGAAAGTAATATTAATGTATTAAATATTCAGATATAAATTTTTTGCACTATTTTAAGATGAAATTATGCATTTAACTAAGCAAAATTCGTAACAATATATATAAATGAGAAAAACGTCTCCTTCATCACGTTATCTGATGAAATATTAGACCCACAGACTTGAAATTAGGCAGTCATATTCCTTTTATGTAATAGATATCCGCCAAGAAAGGGTTTTGCTAAAATTGACCTCCCTGGGGGGTTTGCGAGGGATTAAGGGACGTTACAGTTAAATATTCTCGTTTTGAAATTATGAGACATATAATCTTGAAATTGGGTAAGAATGTTTCTTTTGTTCAGTAGAGATCCGTTAAGAGTGAATTTTGCTTAAATCCACTCCAATGGGGGTTGCGAGGAGTTACTGGGGTGTATGGATAAAATAAAATCCCGTTTTCGAACTACTAAACCTACAGTGATGAGTACAGTTGAGTTAAAATCCACTATAAACAGGTCTTTCGGAAATCGACTCTCAAGGGTGGTTACAGTGCATATTATTTTGAAAATTTTCATTTCTGAACTATCAGATTTTTTTATTGAGAACATTTATAAACCCCGTGCCCCACAAAGTATCACACAGGGGTTTACAGAAGCAAGTGTGAAGCACACATCACAAAGGAAAGAAGAAATTTTAAAGTTGTGAAGGATTACAACACAAAAATCCATGCCTTCTCCGTGATTCAAACCCAGGTCCTACGGCACCGCAGTCAGCGTCACTAACCACTATACCGGATGTGTGAAATTTGACAAGCATGTTTATTTTGTTTAGTTCCAGTTTTGTTGAGTTCCACTAAAAATGGGTTTGAGGGAGGGAGTTACGGGAGCTCAAAAGATCCTTCTCTTCGATTTTAGTAATTCAAGTCCTGTTCTTTTTAAATTAAGATGTGTACAAGAAAATTTTTCAGTGTAATCGAACGCTTAATGCTAGGCCTTAGATACCAATAGTTTACACAAACATTATGTATTCATATAACATCATGAAACACGTAGCAAAGTGGGTGGGTTACGGATAGTTTCCTTATATTTCCCATATAAGATTTCATTTTGAATTTTTTTGAGGTTTTCTTCACATTCGTGTTCATAAATTATTTGTAGATTCCTTTTACCTATTTCTGAATTTGAAATTGATCCATCAAAAATGCAATAAGTATTTTCTTCCTCTTTATACGTGTATTACTTAAGATTTTTCCTTTCGCTACGAAACAGGCATATCTTGTACTTTCCCGGCGTCTCCGTTGAATAAAATACACAACAATGCATCCTGTTCTCATGAATGTGTAATATCTAAGCTCATAGTTCTTTGTTCTATTCGCTTATGGTCTTTCGTGGTGGCATTGCCTGCCTCAAATGACGCAACTCGTGAATTTCTTATTCATAACTTCAACGTTAACCAACACAATCAGATCAGGGAATTGAAACACAACATTTTCTTACAAAAATATTCCAATTATTACCACAGTAACTATTTTTATCAAGGGAATAAGCAACAAAGCTTTATTTTATCGAATGAAACGAAAGAAACCCGTAACGCTAACGTACTGAAACCGTTTGAGAGTAAAGCTTTCTCCTATTGTGAGAGTGAACTGGAACAGAAATTTCTTTTAAAGCCATATTTTAAGGTCTAGTAAATTATCATTAACGCGGTGAGAGTTTCCAACAAAAGGTTCTTTAATTAAGATTATGTTGAAGGATAAGTGTGAATAAGCCTTTCTGTAATTTATCAAAGTATTTTGTTTTAGGTGAATAATTGAGTTGAAGAATTTCATAAAAGATACAAAATAGTCATTGCATATAAGTCATTTGAACACCGGAAATCTTCATAAACAATTTAGGGATATGAATAAAGCACCAACAAAAACTAATAGAAAATGTTACAGTCTTTTATTACAATATGTGTAGTTCACATACGCATGGAATTAAAGGAGAACAATTTAATTTAATATAACTAACCAAAAAAATTCTGCTTTTAATAAACATTATTTTAATTTGTGGCAAAAGAAAGAATTCGATTAGTTAGAACGATAAATTTCTTCGTTCGATGAATTAATAAAGACATATTTATGAAAAAATAGAGGGAAAATGGTTAAATATAAAAAAAGTATTTCAAAATTAAAAAAACTTATATTTTTTAAGGAAATGCGAGGTTATTAATTAAATTAAATTTTTTGATGGAGTTATGGGAGCTGAAAGTATTTTTTAAATAATATCTTGCTTTTAAAATTGCAGGAGATTAATATTTAATAAAAATAAATTTAGATTCCACAAAGCTCATCGGAAGATTAAATCATGATACGTTCGTTATTAAAATTAATTTTGGATTTCTAGATTAGAATCTGTAACAATCTATGCAATTTTAATAATTATCTTTCAAATACCGTTCGAGTTGTGTACTACAAATTAAATGTACAAACATTATATTTGTGAATTGTTTTATATATAAAGTTTCCTAACTTTTTGTTATTGTCATTAATATGAAAAAGTAGCGAAAATATTTTAAATACTAATACTTCACAAATGCTCAATTATTAAATTTTTAGTATATAAATTGATTTTAAAAGCTAAATTTCCTTGATACATATGTGGGGGCATCGAGAAGTTTTAATTATTACTAAGAAATAACCCTTATGTCTAAATATTTATTTTGCATATGAATCTATCCTTTTGTACATAATATTACAATTACAGCTATTAATGCTGATAAATTTGGTTTCAGGAAGCCTTAGAATGAATCAAACAGCACTATAGAGGGCGTAGAGAGGCTCGTAGTGTAATCAAGCTCTTTCATTTAAAGGATATCAGTGCTAGTTAAACTTACAATGAAAAGGTGGCTGCTAATAGAAATGATAACCGTCATATGTCTCCGTTGTGAGGTGGAAAAGGAATTTTCAAACTGGCTACTTGTTCTTCATCGATGATCTAAAATCGATGACCCATCTCTCAATGGATGAGACAGACGTGCTGTGAGGGAAAAATTATTTCTGCATAACTGCGCATATCAAAGGTGTCAGCACGCTGGGTACCACAATTAATGACTTCATTTCAGAGGCAAACACAACTTGATCTGTTAAGAGAGACGTTTAATCTTTTGCAGCAAAATTAAAAGGGTTTTTTTGGTCACCTGGTAAGTATGAATGAATTTGCAAACTATCAATATGACCCGTAGACCAAAGAGATGAGCAAGGAGCGGAAGCACAGCAACTCACCTCTAAGGTGTAGAAGTCTGCAGGGAAGGTCAAAATATTTTCTTTTTTTTACTATTGGGGTGTAATCTTAACAGACTACATAGAAAAAGAGCTACACCATCACTGATGCCTATTACTGCATAGTGCTGAACAAATTTCGTGATGCTTTGATAAAGAAGTTTGGCATAATATGATCGGCAATGGCACCCATCTTCTTGAGGACAATACACTTGCTCACTAATCTCAAGTTGCAGCTTAGGAAACAAAGGGGGAGCTTTGAAATTTTGGAACATCCTCCCTATATTCCTGATCCTGACCTATATACACTGCTAGCCACTTTAAATGCAACACCAAGAAAGACAAGAGATAGCACAACAAAATTTATTTTGTAGATAACATGTTGACCAAGTGTCAAATGATTAAATTTACAGACTTCTGTGAAGTATGGTTCCTGCCAGAATCAGCAGCCAGAGTAGCCGCCATTGTTGGAGATCACCGCTGCCACATGCCTCGGCATTGATTCAAAGAGACTTTGGATGTGTTCTTGGGGTACAGCAGACCAAGCAGCTTCCACACGTTGCCAAAGATGATCTGGTGTGGCAGCTGGGGGTGTAATCTGGTCGTTGAGCAACCATGGACCATATGTTTTCTATCGGCGAAAGATCCGGAGAGCGAGCTGGCCAGGGAAGCAATTCAATCTGGTGATTGACGAAGAACCTTTGGACAATGCGTGCCATGTGTGGTCGCGCATTATCCTGTTGAAATATGGCTGTGGCCAAGCCCTGAAGGTAAGGAAGGACAATTGGCTCCAACACCTCGGAGATGTAGCGCTGGCTGTTTAAAGTACCGGCAATACGTACTAGAGGAGTGCGAGAGTTATATCCAATACCGCCCCATACCGTAATACCGGGTACAGGACCAGTGTGGCGGTGCATAACGCAGGTGTTCAGCATTCTCTCTCCACGGTGTCTCCAGACTTGAATTCGACCATCGTGGTGTTGCAGACAGATGCGTGACTCGTCAGTAAAGACAACTTTATACCATTCTGCCGCCCACATCCTTCTTTCATCGCACCATTGGCGGCGGAGACGTCTGTGGTTCTGCATCAAGGGTAGACCAAGCAATGGACGTCTTGCGGACAGACCACTCTGCTGCAAACGGCGTCAAATGGTACGCGCGGACACTGAATGATGCGTTACAGACTCGATGTGCTGTGCTATGGTTCGTGATGTGACTGAGCGATCCGTCACTGCCATGCGCACAATTTGCCTGTCCTCACGTGAAGTGGTGCACTGAGGGGGATGCGATCGACCACGTCGGTCCTTCGTACCCTCCTGCATCCAACGATCACATATCCGCATTATAGTTGTTTGGTTTCGTCCAACATGACTACCGATTTCCCTGAAAAATAATCCACAAACTCGGTACGCCACTATCCTTCCTCTGTCGAACTCGGATACTTGATCAAAAGCTTATCGCTGTTTTCTACGAGACATAACTGATCGTTTTTTGAAAAAACCACAAGAAAAACACAATTGCCGAACTTGAAATCGTCGAAATCTCCAAGTCTTAAATAGCGCTTTGAGGTGGCTCCACAGGCATGCGTGATGTGTGCCTGCGCTGAAATTCTAATCATTTGCATATCTCACCTCCTCTAATGCATGTTGTAAATTTCATGTTATTTGCGTGCTTCCTTCAGGTTGTTGCATTTACGGTGGCCAGCAGTGTATATATATATATATATATATATAACGGACTTTTTCTCTTATTTCTAGAACTAAAAAAAACAGCTTCGGGTCAGGTATTTGACAGCGCAAATGACGTCATTGAAAAGGTCATGAAACGCTGGGATAACTTTGGATGATGATTTTGTATAGAAATCTTAAGAATAACAAATAAAAATTTCGTTTCTGTCTCGACAAACTTTTAGTGATGATTAGGACTTTACCATCTCTCGCACAAGCTCATATTCTAAGTATTTTAAGGCAAACGGGAATAGTTTCAACATCTATCTTAATATTTGCAGCAAAGACACCCCCCCCCACGCGTGTATATACGCTAAAATCTAAATTGCTTGTTTTATAATTTATGACGTATTAAACTGTGTGCGTGTGGTGGAAAGTCAATTAGACATTTTTCCATTACCAACTGATAGAAAAAAAATAAGATTAATAGAATGATAAAAAAAGGAAGAGGTTGAGCAGTTGAACACCTGAAAAACATTTCAAGAGTAAATGACATTTACATCATATGAAAAAAAAACATCAACCCAGGATGCTGAAATAATCTATATTTGACAATACAATTATTTTATTAATACTTGAACCCTATTTTTACTTTTAATAAAGGTATAAAACGACTAGAATATATATATATATATATATATATATGTCTCACAACTCTTGATTTCGTATTAGCTCCAGATTCCTAAGGAGACGTAAGTAGTCTGATGATATGCTCTATCTAGTGACTGGTGAGTCGAGAGTCAAAAGTTCCAGTTTCATTGAAAATATGCTGAATAAGGAGGCTACTATACTTAAATTCAGAGGAGACATAGTATTTTCTTCAAGTAGTATAGGAAAGCACATTAATATATGAGGTACTAGTTCGAAAATGGGGAGTATTCTTCCTCCCGTTGCAACACACGTGGAAACACTTCAACACCATAATCCAATAAATCCTTACGAAGGTCTGTGCTTGTCTTATTTTCCGTTTCACCCTACATTTTAACAAACTCCTGGCCATAGGAACCAAGGTTGCAGGTTTAAACAAAGTTTTGTGTCTAGCCAACTTTCACCTGTAATTTGCCTATACTCTGGATCATAGAGAAAGAAAGGAATATTAAGAGAAATTTATATAAATATTGCAAATAAAAAACAAAATACTATTAATATATAACGATAAAATTATACCTCATTATTATTACTAGTATAGAGTTAAAATCGATGCAATAAAACTAGATGTTAAAAAGTACTTCATGAGTACAGCAACAAACCATGTTTCAAGACAGATATGACACAAAGGAGTATAGTAGTACCGCATAAAATTAAAATTAGTTAATAATGATGAAATAATACTAAGTCTATATATATATATACATTTAAAAACCTTAAATATTGATATAAATTTTTAGAAAATATAAAGACTTCCTAAACATATACAATGATATTTAAATAAAGTATAGTATTATTAATTTATGAAACATGTGGAGCCATCTTTCAATTAACTGGAAACTAATTTTAAAAAATTGCCATTATTATTACATATTGTCATTTTTCACTGAGAACTATTATAAATATAAATATTAAGAAAATTAGCACGATATCCATGTTCAACACAATGGTTAAGGCAATATGGTACCATCTTCACAATTTTTTTTTATTTTTAGTATTTGATATTTGGTTTTAATTGTATTTTGTAAAGGTTAAAATATTAAATAATAATTCCATACAAAAATCCTAATTTGTTGCAAAATGTTTGTGAAATTTAAATTTTTTTAGCCTTTTTAAGCATTTTTTAAATCCCTAAGGCTTTTTTAAATATGTCTCTTTTTATTCAAAATTTTTTTTCCATGTACCTTATAATACACTACACAAAAATGTGCATGGGCCTTTTTCTGCTGCTGCTCTTTAATATTTTATTAATTTTTTATAAAAACTTCCAAAAATTCTCAAAAAAACATTAATTTTGATTTTGAAATATTTTCGAAAAAGCACTAAACATGTTAGAGCTAATTCCATGCATAGTTTTAAAAACATACATTTCAGAACATGTATAAAAAGTTTCAAACCCATACTTCAATTATCAAAAAAGCCTAAGGGTTTTGAATAACAGTATATGTACAAAAATTCAACAGTGAGAAATATGAGTTTGAAGGTTTCATTCCATGAACAGCATGATATAATATTCATTGAACAGTCTGAAACTTTTATTAAATGTTAATTAGCTTATTTAAAAACTGCTTACCATAAGAAATTCCAAAAATGTAGAACAATTAAACAGTATACTGCCATAATGAATGTATAGAAGAAAACGAATGAAGGATCAATATTTCATAAAAGTTTATCTTAATAATTATAAAAAAAAATATATATACACACACACTTCAGAGCTAATTCCAAGCTCAGAGTTAATGCACAACATGGAGAAAAGATGTTTTATGCTTTTATTTTTTATTTCCATAATTTTAAAAGCTTTCGCATGTTAAATATTGTACACGAATGAAAGCAAAATCAAATAACAATTTACATGCAAAATATATCAAAATCTAAGAACTGCACATATGTGCATTTATTTAAATAACTATCTTAAAATATTTTAATAATAAAAGTCTTGAATTTCACTCATATGGGATATATATAAATCACCATAAACAAATATATAAAAATAAGAGAGTTTTTTTATTTTTGCGATTTAGATTTTTAATTTTCTGAGTTATTAAGATGAGATTTAGTATTTGTGCTTTGGGGAGAATCCGTTGTGAAGTTTTAATTTAATTCATAAAAGTATCATAAAATCTTGACCAAATCCATTTGCTTGACACAATCCATATACAATTCACAAACTAGAATTTTTACATGAATTGTACAATTCTTTCTTGAAATTATTTGTTACTTCATATGTAATCTCAGTCTCATTTACTCGCGGTAGAAAAATAATGAATTCATTTTTTATCAAGCTCTTTTCTAGCAAATTATCTGAAATGTGGGAGTGGTAGTTGCGGTGTAGCATCAAATATTGCTCCATAACTTGATAAAAAATGCAGGTAAAGCTTTGAGATTTTGCAGGCTTGTTTATAAAGATACGAGGTATGAAATAAGCAATAAATAATTTCGATAGTTTGATGATTTTTAGGGTACTATATCGCTTTAATGAAGTTATTAAAATTTAAATACACATTAGATTTATCGCTAAATAACATATATATAATAAATATATTGATAATCAATTCTCTTGACCAAAAAAAGACGTTCCAAAATTTTGTTAGATGATCAAAAATGTTCCTCATGAGTTACTCAGCTTAATTTGTAACTGAACCATTCTAATTAAAATAATTAATTATGAGTGGAATTCAGAATGCCTCTCATAAAAGACGCCTGAAGATAATAAACGATAACATTACTAAAGTATGCAGAAATATTTTGCTGCGAATGAGAAGTAATTGTTGGAATTACACAAAGCAAGAGTAATTACCCTTATGTTTAATCTTAGCTCGAAGTGAGAACTAGAGCAACGTAGTATTAGTAGGAAGCTTCAAGCACTTTTATGCACTAAGGAATATTTTATGAGGCATATTCCTTATAATATTTAATTAATATACGTTTTAATATCCATCCAATAATTAAGCACGGTATCTACATCCTAAGGATATTTACATATCTAAAGCTAAAATAAAATGAGAGTTGACCTACTTATCTTGGGAGAAGCAAAAACTACATTTTTGAAACATCATTTTTAGAAACATTGGTACTTATACATATATCTGAAATGCAAAAATATTCTTTTCCACCACTGGATTTTGGAAAAGTATGTGAAATTTCCTCCAATGCCAGTTAAATACAATATTCATGATTTCCTTTTTCCCTATATATTTTATTTAAATCTACTTTAAGGCTATATATTCAAAATAAATATTATGCACGCAACACATATTTTCTGAAAATCATTATAGTTTTTTGACATAAAAATAATTTTAATGATGAAATTCAATAACGTTTTAAATGTTGCTTATTGTAGAGGGGCATTCTTGAAGAAGTATATAGTTTCAATGTAATGTAAATCAAGAAAGAATTAAGATGTTGTATGTTATTTGTAACAGAATTGTTTGGGATTATTTAAAGTTTATTAGAAACAGTCATAGATGTTCTATATGTGAACTCTTACTCATACGACACACATTGAGCCGGTAATTCATTACCACCCAAATGCGTGTTAAGGTATCTGAATCAAGTCCAAAGTATCTTGTTAAGTTGATAGCGGTTGTGATACGCTGTTTCAGTTTCACTAGATCAACAGGAAGAGGAGAGATAAATATCTTGTTCTTTACGTACTCTCACAGAAAGAAATGGTATATTGTAGTATGTGACTGATCCAATACATCAGTGAGGGAGAAGTTCACTGAAGTAATCTCGGACGTTGGTCGACCAGTGTGATGGTGCATCATTCAATTGAAGAATGAAGTTGTCAATGCCTCCCTGCAACTAAGGCGTCAGCCAAAGAACATATCCAAAAAAGGGGATCCCGTGACATTTTGCTAAATTCAAAAGCACAAAAAACCATCTCCATGGCAAACGCCGCTATTTCGACTAATCAGTCACTTGACATGTATGCTATTGTCTACGTCACTTCCGTCAGAGGCGAGACACAAATTTTGAGAGTACTAATATCGTACGTTTCGCTGAGGTGGTGCTTGTCTTTGATTGTTACTGTTTTATAGTATCTGGAAAGCGTAAACTTCTTTATGAATCATCCTGTATTATTACTTATAATTTTTCAGTTCAAATCCCATTCTTATTTCCTTTAGACTAAATAATTATATTTACTATCGATTTACTGGTTAGATATAAGGAATAATGTATTATGAATACTGTATAAATATCGATTTTTTAATTTCCCGAAAACCAGCATTTTCTCCTTTTTTATCAAATTCTACAAAAAGGATATTAAATTTTTTCATCCGATTTTGACTCAGCAATATTTATTGATTAATATCTGAAGCTTTAATCCCTTAAGAGGCCTTTTTTTGCCCAAAATGTTCCAAGGAAAGGCACATTTTTTTGATTGCATATAATTAAGCATAATACTAAACAGAATGCTAAAATAGAGAAGTATTATTTTAATTTTCAATTTTAAAAAGTTTTTACACACTATTCTTTATTTTATAATAGTGGAACGCAAAATCTCCAAAATTTTTTGCTTTTTATGAATACACTTCACATGCTATGAATAATGTTTTATACATCTGAAAAGAATGTAACTCATACTTACAAAAACATTTCATGTTTGTACTTTTTCAAACGGTTGAGGATTTTGTGTGTGTGCCATATATATATGCACATACAATTTGAAGCATGGTATAACACTAAGTCTTATATTGCATTGAGGACAGAGATGATATCGACTTTTTTGGATTATCTTTCCATTTTCATTTTTTCTCAAGAAACAAACTGCACATTGCCTTTTTTGCCCCATTATTGGTTTTTTTCAAATATTTCAATAATCTGAATTCCTTCCTTCAATGAAAAATTTTCGCCTTTACCACAAAGAAAATCCCGGATAAAAAGAAGTATTTCAGAAACATAGACAAATTGCATCTCTTAAAAACACTAGCCCATAATCTTACTATAAGAATTAAAAATATGTGCAAATCAAAGACAGAAAGAACAGAAAATGTCAGTGCACGCACAGCATATGGGCAAGACAGTTTTGGTCAGTTTTCGGTAGCCCGTACAGTGTACGGGCAAAACAGTTAAGGGGCTAAAATTAACTGGAAAACTCTTCTGAAATTTTTAATTTCTTATCTGAAATTCATGTCACCTAGCTCCATTTCGTTTTTATCCGCATCATGTGATACATGTTTGTAAAAATTATTCTGATATTACAGCTACCTTTGATCTGATAGGAACTATTTAACGTTTTATAAGGTGGTGGTAAGTATACTAACCACCAATTGCCGTATTTTCTATGGTTTCTAAGGCTTTATTGTCTATGGTTGGCTATTTTACCATTTTTCATTTGTATGTGTGTTCTCTGCCCTCTATTAATAACTTCAGAAAATTAAAAAAAGTTTATAAACTCTTACATACCAGTTATTCCCCCTCCCACATAAAACCAGAATGTAAGAAGAGAGGTCCTGAAGCCATTTTTCCCAGTCATTCCATTGTTTATTTTTCGTGTCTTTGGGGTTATAAGCACATTGAGAGTAATTAGTTTTAATTTAAACATATTTTTCTCTTACTCTAAAAATGTGAAACACACACACACACACACACACACACACACACACACACACACACACACAACACACACACACACACACACACACACACACACACACACACACACACACACACACACACACACACACACACACGCGCTTGGGGCAAAACAATTGACCTCTTCAGGTGTTAATGACCCTAATATGGGGTAGTATGTAAAGAAATATCTGGTTTTGTGAGGTCCTTTTTCATGCGATTTCATTTTTGTGCGATCTCTTTTTATGCGGTATATGAATTTCAATGGCTTTACGCCTCTGTAATGTTTTCTATCGATGTTCCAGTGGTGTGGAGATTGTTAGGGTCCCCCTGAAAAGTCAGGTTTTTCCTATAATATTTTGTAAATTGAGTAAATACGTACTTGTCGTTAGTCAGGCTTTGGGTCTCCTAGAGTCCTAGCCCCTCTCCGCCCGTAAAATAGAGGTTGCAAGGGTATACGTTACGCCAATGCAACATACATATATATACTTCAATATGCTCTTTTCATTAGTTATAAACAGTCTCCCACAATGTACGTTCATTTGCTTTCTCTCAACGCGGCAACAGTCTGTGCTTAATTGATAGTGATAGTGACAGTGACGTTATCAATAATTTGATAGATTATGAAGACGGACAAGAAGAACCGAATTCTTTGAGAGTGGATAAAATATATGCAGGGATACAAATTTCCAGAAAATTTTGGAACAGCATTTTTTAAAAATAGTTATCATTTCTGAAACAAGTATGAAATTTCAAAAAAAGCTTCGACCATGCATATTTAGTTATCGTGATATTTACAAGCAACTGACAAACCGACTTTCGTAACAAAAATCTCTTACTTTATGATGCGAAAAAATAAATCAATTGAAATTGTATCTTCAAGTGACGAAAGTGATTTTGAACTTATTCATCCCAGGAAAATACGCTCATTGGATTACAATGAGTAGCAGTGAATTATGCATGTGCACTTTGAAAATGTCTCCATGTATACAATGAGACACTAAATGTTTTAAAAATGTTTTCATGTGTATTTTAATTATTTATTTTGTTATGGAAGAACTTTCTCATAAATTTCGTAAATAATTGGTGTATTTTCTAAGTGCGACTTTTTTATGCGGTTCCTCTCCACCGCATAAAATTTTTTTCTGTTGTATTTCGACTAAGTTGTTTGCTATATGTAAGAATTTATGAAATTTTCGAATATTTTTTGTGCGTTTTTTTATGCGGTCCTTATTTACCGCACAAAAACAGGTTTAACTGTATACTTACCACTAAAAAAATGGTGTTAAAAATCAAATTAATTTTATCTAATGAGCTAAATGAGTTTCTTTTCTTAAATCAAACACAATTCCAAAAATATTTTAACGTACCTTTTCTAGAAATAAATGGGTGTTAAATGGCTGAAGATCTTGGATGATGGACTTTAAACAACACTAACACTCATCAGTACATTGAGATTATTTTTTCTTGAAAGCTTTTGACTCTTATTTTATAAATTCAATTTTTTAATTAGGGTGAAAAAACGATCATTGACCTATACTGGATTGTACAACAAGAAACATCATTCAAACATCAAACATTACAAGGAACATCAAACAACTGTCAATCTCTAGCGAAAATAGCTAAAGGATAACAATCTAATGAATAAAACATTGTTTCTCGCAAAATAGTTTGGAGATGCTTGGGTATATTTCTACTTGATTTCATCTAAGTAGAAACTCAGTGAAAGGAGGTCATGGAAGAAACGAGATCATACATGATTAAATAGGCGTTCGGCACCTTTCTTTTCCATGAAACTGCCTGACTGCGCTGATGTTTCTTGGTCTACCAAAACAGATAGGATAGGTCAACCGAAAAAACTGTTCCTCATTCTTCTATTCATGGTTTTTTGTTTGTTTTCCTCTCAATCTTAAAGCATTCGAAAAGAAAAGTATTCACATCGTCATTCTCACTAAGTATTGGTAACAACTGTTTAACGATTATAAACACCCCTAAAATGCCATGTAAATTTTATATATACTGGCATATATTTTAACTTATGTCAATGAAGAGATTATTTATTTTAATTAAATATGCGATGATTAAACTATTAATGACTCAGTAAATAATTTAATTTATGTTGATATTAAATTAATTTCTTTATCATAACGAGTGAAATTAAACCTTGTAATGCTTGTCGGTTCCTGCTTCCCTCTGATCCCCCTTGTCTACCCTCGGACCCGGCTAGAGGTGTGGGAAGAACTGAATAATCAGTAGACAGGATTCACTCTAATTATTTTATTGACTCAAAATATCAAGCAAGCACAATAATAATACAATTGAGAAATTTGATCAGTATGTAGAGCGTGAAGGTGAGACCCGTTATCCTGGGGATAATATTACGGACCCTCAATTAATTCCACGATAACTTATACAAGCTTAATATACACTACGTCGAGCACTAATAAGCTAACTTCTATTTAAATAAGGATCACGATACCTATACTTTTATGAAGTCGAGTTCTACACTTGAGGCATTGAATGCAATCCTTATCCGGATTTAATCACCGTCGAGGGATCCTCTCTTAGAATTCTTCAATTGATAAACTCAGATTTCCTCTTAATAAATTTACGATCCTCCACTCACCGACTAACTCACGAAACTCGCGAATACAGAATTTATATAATATACTTAATTTGCATAATCACGCTTTCTTCCTTCGGTGAAAGTTGGTTGGTAAAATTATTGCCCCAGAAAAGTCCCCAGGGGGTTAGTCATAGACGCGTATAGATCCGTCACAACCTGATATACAAGGTGTCCCCAAAATGACCTATGATTTGAAAAATCAATTAAAAAATGGATTATGATAGAAAAGTAATATTTTTGCATTTAGCTTTGGTAACTAGGGAATTTAGTCTCACCAAGTTTCAAAATTAGTTACAAAGTTCTTCATTGGGTGGCGCTTCTTAATTAAAAAAACTATAAAAAAATGTTTTTTGTCCATTTTTTCAGACACATCAAGAGTTCTGGCATGTTCTAACGAGTAAACCATTCTCAAAACTTATGTCATAATGTTAATGTGCCTAACGAATCCGACATAAAATATTTTTTTATAGTTTTCTCCAGTCAGAAGTGCCAACTCCTCACGAATTTTGTTACCTGTATCACACATTTTGTTCTCCTACACCTACTTACACGTCGGTTCCACGAGCGAAATTCTCGGAGTTCGTTATGTAGACTTCAGAGATTTCGTCACAGGGTCCCTTGTTGTGATACGTGTCATCTTAATAGAACGCAGGTACACCGACTTGGTTCTAACCCTCGTAGTGTTTCCCTGTATATCAAGGACTTATAGATCTATATTTCTAATGGATAACGCCTTTCTACTGCTCCTTGGCCAGTGCGATCACCTTATCTCTCTCCAATAGAATTTGTTTGTGGTGTTACAAGCAAGTGTCTCAAAAACCCCCTACACCTTGCTGATCGAACTCAACAATTAGAATTTATATAGCTGCTGGACGACATCCGCCAACTCTGCGAGTCAGAGCATATCAGAATAAAAATTTGCATCAAGGCTAGAGTTCAGCAAATACAAATTTATTTTTATTATTATGCTCTTGTAACTACATTTCTCCTTCAAAACAATAAATTCCTATGATATGTCAGTATTTCATTTTTATTACATGCTTATGACATCTACCATTTTTCGTTTCATCCTGATAATTCCTTCTTGGGCTACGTTTGGTGCTATATAATGTATATAATATTAATTATTATTATATATTCTACTCACATAAAATAAAAATTGTTATTTTTCAGAGCTTTGCTTAAAAAATTTTAGTCAAAATCTGAATAAAATTTTCGAAGCTTTTGAAGAAACTACAGCATATCTATTTTTTTCTGAAAAAAATGGTAATGCTGCCTGTTTACTATAGTAATTGATATGGTTGCGTATATATTGCCTGTATAACCTGATACAAGGCAAAATTACTATTTTAATAATGTAATGCAGAAAGTGAATAAGTATGAGACTTATTTAAAATTAATAGTCGGCCGGATGAGCTTGAGAGACAGATACTGAAATGAGTTGTCTGTTGTAAAATAGTACGTCATTCAACACACAGTTGCTAAAGGAGAGAAGCAAAGAAAATTTCTACTACGGCTCTTCATATCAACATTTATGAACATACTGCATAAAATAGCATAGCTCCTGCGGTGATTATTTTACATTTTATCATATCAAAAATTCTTAAAAATAAAATTATATAAGTATTGCAATGAAAAATGATTAGTATTTAAAATTGCTGCTATAACACATTTCTACACATATGCAGCAAAATCTGGTATGATTCTTTATATTTTGACACTAAAGGACTCAAAAAGAATAAAAAACAACCCTTTATTTATTCAAGTATAAAATGCAGAATCTGGGAGATAATGGAAAAACCTAGCTCTTGTTCTAAACTTAGATTATAAATTCAAATCTTAAGTTAAACCATATTCAGATTTCAGGACAGATATTAGTTTTGAAGAAAAAGTAGCAACTTTATGAAACTTTGTATAATGAAATAAAGCAGCAACAGCAAAATAAACTAACTGCAGTTGTCCTTATTTCTAAAAACAATGTACCGTAGGTATTCTGCATTTTATATGTAAGTACTAAAGTTTAAGTAGAAACAAAACAGAAGAAAAGCATAATCATGGAACGTCACGTTTTATAAAATTAAGTAAGAAAAAATATTGGGTAGAACAAAGTTTTTTATTATTTCAAATACTATACGTAAAAAGAGGTAACCTGTATCATAAAATTATGCAATAAGTTAAAATAATCTATTCTCTAAGTTTGGTTTTCAAGGAATTGCAAATCTCTATACTAATGGAAAAAAACTGAAAACTATCTGCTTGCAACAATGATTATAACTGAATTTATGAAAGTAAAAGCTCTATTTAACTACTTAAAAATAGTTAAAAGCATATTTGTATGCAAATTAATTTAGATTAACTTTACTCCTAAACTCCTAAATTTACTTCTAAAGTTACTATTTAGTTAATTCACACTGGTAAATTTATTTTAATATTGCAACTTTTATTCCCTCGTATATATTTAATTAGTTCTTCCTCTCGAACTATTCGCGTACGTCATATCGCTGTGAATTAATGTCTTTCAAACTCATTTGTGTCGAAATCGGTAAAACCTCAGATTTACTAAATTATTTTTAACATGTATGAAGTTGTCTAATTAATAATTCCCAGACATTTGAACTTAAAGCTGTTGTAAATTTCGGCCATCTTAAATCTTTAGTGCCATTTAAAATAATTTTTCGTCTGTGCATGTATGACAATATCTATCCCCCTTTTTTGTACTGAAATGAAATATTTTCTTCAGAAAAAAGTATATTGCAAAAAGTATATTATAGTATAAGAAACTATGTATATATATAGTCAATGAACTCTACGAGATGAATAATCAATAATCAAAACTGAAATTAACTGAAACTGTAAGATAACCAGACAATAGATTTTAGAAAGGATATATAAAAAAATTAAAAATAATAGAGTTAAACATAAAACTATGAATGCTAGAATATTATGAACATCGCTGACTTAGGACAGCTCTTATATATAAAATAATTTATATAAAATTGGGGTTGAACATGTTTTATAGCCAGCCAACCTTCTCCCTTTCTGTTAATAATACTGAGCAAAAACCGATTGAAAATAATGGATAGAAAATCTAAATCCATTGCAAGAAAAATATCTTACCTAAAAATTGCATTCAAAAATGCAGAGCCCGCGCTAAATCTGAGTACAATAAACAAGTTATTGCCAGATTCTAGACCCAAATGCAAATTCAAAGCATGATATTGGCTCAATAGTAGCACTATTGAAAGTAGTATGAAAAGTATGAAAAGTATAGATATGAAAAATTAAAAAGTGTGCATTATTACCATTACTTTAGGGACACTAGAATTATATATAAATTTAAAAAAAACTAAGAGAATAAGTAATTTTATCTAAAATTAGAATTTGGAGGTAACTATATCTATCTAAGAAAAATGATAAAATTTCAATAACAAACTATTAATATTCTATGGAATTTTAATCCTTACTATTTAGAATTTCTTATATAATTCAAATAACTATTAATAAAACTAATTGTGTATTTTTGAATTAAGCAATATTCAGCGAAATGTTTATAGTTTTTTATTTGTTCTGATTTTTTTTGAAACTAGAAATTTATTGCGTTGTATATAATTAATAACAATATTTCTGAACATTGTTATTAGTTACATACAACGCAATAAATTTCTAGTTCTGAATATATATATATGTTCTGAATATATATATATATATATATATATATATATATCCTTCAGTGAAAAAGATTCATAGTTAATGCAGTTTTCCCATTTGTCCTAGTAAATATCTTTCTTTGTTTTTTGGAAGTTACCATGATTCATTTTTGTGTTACATGATATTTATTTAAACGTAAAGTACCTTAAAAAACAGTGTTCTCTGCCTCCTATATGCTCAAAAAATTACTATAATGTATGTAAATTAATGATGTCTAGGAAATGGCTTATTTCAGACACCAAATGTCTTGCACAGTTCCACTTACTCACTTTTGCATTAGACCATTGAATTTTTAAAATCATCAGAACTGTTCCGAATAATTTAATACACCGTGTTAATTATACAAGCTATCTTTTTCAAAAAGCTTTCTTTTTTAATTTTTCAAACTGGATATTTCGGAAACTAGATCGAATGAAAATATTTCTTGTTAATAAATTATTAAGATACGAACTTTTTAGAATTATTTATAATAATTTATGCAAATAGCTTGTGTGTGTGTGTGTGTGTGCACGCTGGAGTTTTCAAGGGATAAATGATGCCATATTTTCAAATTAGTTCTCAGGGGAAAATTAAATGTGGTTGTATTTGTGTTTCCCCTTTCCTGCTTTAATTTATTTTATAAATATCTTTTCTAAGGTCGATTAAAACTCTGTGTGTGTGATACTTTCAAAGTTTTCTGTTTCTAGGTACTGTAAACAATTAACACAATTTTCTTGTCATAATTTGTTTTTCAAATTCTTAGGAAACCACTTTGTAATTATAATTAGGAGAGCAATTAGTACGAGAAAGGTCAACAGTTCAAAAGAATGAAATATTTTAGACGCATAATATCCTTAGAGATCCAGCTTTACACGACTTGGAATGTCTTAGGTTCATATTGCTAGTTATACTTTACATTAATTAGTTTTGTTAGTCATGAATCAGGCAGTATTTAATATGTATAAATTTTTAGCTACTCGTTAGCTAGATTTATTTTACGCTACAGTAAAAAAAAGTACTTGAACACTATTATAAATTCTACTTGTAAAAATTCTGAAATTTTTTTCGAGTTATTAATTTGTTTGCATCTGTTCTATAAACCCACACAAAAATAAACTTAATCTTTTAGGGACAATTTTTTATTATTCCTGGTATAAAGCGGAGTGTTGCCAAACTAACTGTACTATTGGACCTGTTTCTATACCAAAAATTTGGCCATGGACCCTCTAGAGAAATAACTTAAATAGAAAAATTATGAATTTTAATTTGGTGTCCTGAAAATTATATTAATACGAGGGTGAGTTGGAAAATAAGTTTCCCTGTCGACTGTGGTCAGAGTTGTATAGGAAAGTCAAAACATAGAATGAGGCATTAAAGATAAAACATAACTTTATTTTTCCATATAAGTACCAAGTACATTGAGACATTTCTCATACCGCTTGATAAGCCTTAAAAAGCTCTTCATAAAAAATTCAGAGCTTAGCAGACGGAAGAAACGTTTGACTTCAGTGTTCCTTCCAAAGCGTCTTCCGGCGAGATTCTTCTTCAAAGCCGAAAATAGTTGAAAGTCACTTTTGTGTGAGATCAGGACTGCACAGCGGATGGTGTAGGTGCTCTGAATCAAGAGTTGCAATATGGTTTTGCATTGCCGTCGCCAAGTGTGGTCTTGAATTGTCATCCAACAACAGAATGCCAGATCAGAGAAGCCCAGACCACTTTTTCCGTATCTATGTGCTTTATCGCGGTCGACCTCTACCCAATGGTCTTGCGCGTTCACCTGTTGTTTCGTTGTTCGTCCATATCCATTAAGCGCTTCTTCCGTATGCAAAGCCTTGAGTTTTTCCTGGAGGGTTTCTTGAAGCGTATCGAGTGGTATGTGACAAATGTCTCAATGTACTTGGTACTTATGTGGAAAAATAAAGTTACGTCTTATCTTTAATGTCTCATTCTATGTTTTGTCTTTCATACACAACTCTGATCACAATCGAAAGGGGAAACTTATTTTCAACTCACCTTCGTAGCTTGGAGAGTGAGGTACCAGTTCAGATGATGTTTCGTTCATACGACCTAGTTTCAAAATTACGAGGTTTCGTGACACTCGTGTTGCTTCAGAGTGTAACGTAATCAGTCTTTCTATCTTTGCTCTGTTTTTATGTTATAGATGTATATTTTAATTTTCCATATATTCTCTTTAGTTTAATTATTATATATAAGTAGAACCAAAAGTCTTGTCCAGTTTACAAAAAATTATTACAAAATAACCGTTTAATACACTAATGCAACTTTAATATCATAATATAGGTCAGTTTTAGTAGTTTTTTTGTGTAATAAATGGTCCGAATGCTCCTTCAAAAATGACTCAGGGGAACATTTGTAAGGAAGACATAATTTTTTTTTGCCGAAATGGCGTCAATTCAAGAGCCCGAGAAGTTTCACCTGCCCGAGCTCAGCACGGGAAAAACTGGGAAGGGGTTGAGATAAGACTATTTTATAAGTTAAATTTAACAAAATATATCTTTGATTAATAAATTTCTGTACCAGATATTAATATATTAAAAAGACCTACATAACTTACTTTGTTTAATTATACAAATAATAACATCGTTTTCTATTCAAAACTAAGAAACATTTGTAGGATTCCCTTCAGCTCTGTGGATCATGCAGAATACAAAACTAAGCTGTTGAATAGATGAACGACACTTTTATACTGTCAGCACCAGTTAGTGTGTGCATGTAGCCCCGAGATTCTGTTCCTATTTAAACCTGCACAAATGGATGGCTGCACACACGATCGGCTTGACTTTCATCGTGTGATGGAAGCCATTGAAACCACTGCGCCATTACTTGTATTTTTTGAACCTACTTATAATATTTTACTCTGAAATTTTCAACTTTTAATCTATAATTTTTTAACTTGTAAAATATTTGACTAATTTATTTTAACCTTCATAACAATGGAAAATGGCCACAATTTTTTTTTCTTTTTAATAAACTTTTCACGGATTCCTCTAACGTTGTCCACGCTCCCCAAATTAATTTTAATTTGCCACGAACTCCCTTCAGTGATCATAAGAACCCCTCAGGGGTCCTCAGGAAACTCATGGTCTAAAAGAAGGAAATCTGCATCTCTACATATTAAGGAGCTCAATAGAAAATAATTAATCAGGATCTCTTAAGACTTTGATCAATATTTTATGAGATCAAGTAGCACAGCTAGAGATACGGTGATTAGGCATTAAGAACAGCGACTTACACACAGGAGGTGGGGGTCCAAACTCCCCCATAGGCCAGCATACTTTGAATTTTTACCACAGTCTTTACCCTTCAGAGCTTTCATCTAAAGGCTTTTTAGAGTGTAATCACCCCCCTCCCCCGTAAGAGAGGTCTGTTCGCCTCTGTTTATGTAAAATCAATATTAAAATATCAAGCTAATTATCTCATCTTCCCAATAGTAGGAATATGTGAAGAAGTGAAATTTCTCATCTTTTCATTTTTATAAGACGCTCAATGATTTTGGCATGATTTTATTAGTAATCAAAGTTTCATATTCTATTTTAGTGATAATAACTGTAAAATTCCTTGTTTTTGTTTATAATAACTTTTAAAAAAATCTATCCTGTTTTTTGTATTTTATCATCATATTCCACCTTAAGGATTATAATTATGATTATTACTATTGTTCTAGATTATTACTTCTGTTGCCATTAAACAATGATAAACATATTGTTACGTAGATCGGGGCTCTTTGCAATCAGTCTCAAAGAGCAAAACAGTTCTTCAGGAGCGATGGAAATTTATTGCAGAAAAACAATTTTTTAAATACAGGATACAGCAGCAAAATTCGCTGAGTAAACCTCAGAAGGTTTTCACACCTTTTATAGCACTCAGTGTCTCAAATACAAGCATGTTAAGGATTATTTACTAGTACTCGCTCGTCCTATTCAACAGTAACAATAATAGCTGAAAACTAATAGCTGATCGACTCTACAACAGTCAAGATGATACTCATCCTAGTTTCGGCGAGCGACTCCCTATTTATGTATAGTATTTACGGATTTTTCTTGAAAAATCCGCTTACGTCATAGATCATGATATTAGTAGATTTCCATATGGTCGCCAAAATTGTTGACAAGTCACCAACATGGTCGCCAAAACGGTTGCCAAGTCACCAACATGGTCGCCAAAATGGTTGCCAAAATGATGCTAACGACTCTATCGCCAATATTTCACCATTATAATGTAAGGAACGGTGTTGCTTGTGAATATTACAATTTTAACATAAAATGAATACAACAGAAAGTAATATTAACGTATTACACAATAAGATATAAATTATTTACACTATTTTAAGTATTTATTACACAAAGTTCGTAACAATATTATTTTTGAACTTAAAAAAAAGTCCCTTGTTCTCTTACGAAAACATACTATTTTGAACATTCAAGAAGAAGATTTGTGGAAACTCTTTCAGAAAATCAATATTCCAAAGAAAGAAAAAACAGTATTTATATAGCAAAGTTATGGTGCGATCCGTCTACATTATTCTGTTGCCGTAGTAATTTTGTAATCGATATAAATTTTGCAACAAGAAACATCTCTCTTGTCATCAATATAAAAAGAAAATGCTGTAAAAGATTTTTACTAAACGTACAAGCAATAGTATAAAAAAAATGTACTAAAACCTTTTTAACGTATCACATTTTAGATGATAGTGAAATAACGAAAAGTTCTTTTTATTGAAAAATTTTTCAAAAGGAAAAGAAAATAATAAATTTTTTTCCTTCAACGAATAAAATGGAAAAGAATCGTTACTTGCTAAGAAAAAAAATATCGACCAACTGTTGAAATTTATACAGTGAACCGAAAATTTCTCATTTCACTTCATCTTTTATTCTTTGATATTACTTCCACACGGTTTTGTGTTGACAACTCGTTGCCTTTTTACTCAGAAGATCGATTAGAGACTTCTTTTGCATTGCGTAAGCAGAACATGAAGACAGGAAAATAAAATGAAGTATTTCTGACTATAAAATTGTTTTACCTTGATAGTAAACATATTTAATGATCTTGGAGTTAAGCTTTAAAAAGTCAGAGTGAAGAGATTTCGATTATTTTTGATACGATTTATATACTTGAAACTATTGATTTAGTAAACGGTTGTGACATTTCAAATAAACTTAGTTCGTGGAAAGCTTTTTCTGGACATGTGAAAAAGAAATTTCTTTCTATGGTTATATTCATGTACGGTTTTTAAAAAAACCGGCACTTCACGAGGTTAAAAAACGAATGGAACTTCACGCGCAGGGCATCTCATACCCAAGGGTGTTTACATTCTGTTTTTACCGTAAAATTTGCATACAAGGTGAAAAAGGAAGAAAAGTAGGAAACACAATGTGATTATTACACTTTTCATTCGTAAATTTAGTTTTTTTGTTCTTTTTATTAGGACATTCAGTACATTGTTTATACACTCCTTTAGTCTTCGTCACAAGTAAAAGCGATGTTTTCACTGGATCTGAATTTTTAAAAATTTTTTTGTAGAAGCATTGTTTGCTGGTTTCTACATTCTTTACATTCTTCTGTATATCGAAATCTAAAACACTTCAGAAATTTGCGTCTGGTTCGATGTTTAGTTGGTGGTTTCTGACTACTAACAAAATAATTTGCGCATTTATTGTTGCAACGTTCAACAACACAAAAAATATTCTCATAGGCTAACGATTACATTTTTTAGCCATTGAATATGATGTGATCATTTTTATCACAAGCACGATAATTGCTCACTCAGTTAAATTATCTGGATAGAGAATTCAGTAGAAGAATCATACTTGCAATTATACTCTTCATCATTCGATTCCTTCTCATCATCCACGCAAAGAGACTTTCTTCTTCCGAAAAAACTGTTGTATTATATCTATTAAATTACTTAAATGTCACATTTCTTCATCATAACTACAATAATACGCCATAGCATAAGGAAGATTTAAAACGTGCTCAAGCATTCATAACTATAACGGTGATAAACGCGCAGGGTATGACATACCCGAAGAGGCGATATACAAAAATATACATTTAGAACTCACCTTCAAGCTAAGGCCCCTCAAAGGATATGACCTTAAAGTCAGCTACACGAAAAACTATTCATTTTCCAAAAAAGTTTTAGATGGAGTCTTGAAAAAAGTTAGGTGGTGGGTATGACATTTCCTGCGCGAGAAGTGCCGTTAATAAAATGCTATGACTTCTACTTTTTGAATATTTTCAAAAATTATCAAAATTAATGAGAGAAATACTCATAAAATGTAATTCAATTTCAATAAAATAAATAAAAGTTAACCAAGATTAGATACTTTTTAGGAAGTAAGTCATCATTTTATTACATATACTATCTACCTAGCTATCTCCGACCCTCCCGTGCGTCGTGGATACCTCCAGGCTGGATCACTGACGTGAAGGTTGCATATGACGCATAGGTCATGGTAGGTGCGAGAGCATACAAGGAAATCTGGAAGTGAGTCAGAGAATCAGTTAAAAAGTCTAGTGGAGTGTGTGAGTTTCTCCTCTTTGTATTATAACTGGTCTATCCACGAAACTTCAACTAATCCTCTTGGGGTAAATGTATTTCTTTTTAACTGAATGTACTATTGAAAACTTTCCCCAAAGAAGAAGACTTGATTTATTCAAATGACTTGTTATATTTAAGCGTGGACATTTAGGTACACGATGTTAGTTGAAAGTTAGTCAACGGATAGTAGCTGGATTTCAATTATTGATAATTGGAGAATAAATTATAAGATTGAGCTTAAGAATTACAACCTTAGGTCGTATAAGTAAGAGGTTTATCGTGAAGTTTAGCGTAGAAATCCAGAGTGTTCTAAGAGTAAGTGGGGTATATTATACTCATAGGTTAAACATCCTTAAGCCGTGTGATTGCTCTTCTAATTAGTTGAGCCGTGCATTTCCCACCTTTAGTTGTTTGATTTAAGGAAGTGGGATAATACATTTGAATTTGAAACTGGTTATGACTGATCTTTACTCGAACCCTCAAATACCAACAACCGCTACCAGGTTGTTGCAGTGTCTCTTTAAAGGTGGGATTGTCACTCCTTCAAAAGAGACATTTGATGCAGAATAATTTCTGTTTGGGCATAACCAGGATTACCATTCAGACATTGGTCCTTGTCACCCCCTTGCGGTGGACTTTGAATCCGGAGATTGGCGTTGGAACTACGCCGGTTACTTCTCTGTCGGCTTGACCAAAAAGAGGTAAAAAGTTGACTTGCGCTCAAATTGGATAGTTTCTCGTGTAGCTGACTTTATGGTCATATTCTTTGAGGGGCTTTAGCTTGTAGGCGAATTTTAAATATATATTTTTGGATATCGCCTCTTCGAGTATGTCATACCCTGCGCGTTTATCACCGTTACAGTTCTGAATGCATGAGCATGATCTTAAAACTCTTCCTTACGCTATGGCGTATTGTTATAGTCATGATGAAGAAATGTGATATTTAAGTAATTAAATAGGTACAGTATTTCATAGATATAGTACAACAGTATTTTCGGATGAAGAAATTAGCGGTTATGATGAGCAAAAATCAAATGATGAAGAGTATAACAGCAAGTATGATTCCTCCACTGAAATCGATCCAGATTTAGAAAAGGGAGACACTTTTGAAAATAAATGTTTTATATGTAGAGACACAAAAACATTTGAGAAGAACGAATTTTAAAGAAGACAACTGGTACACATCTTATCCACTTTCAGATGAACTTTTGAAAAAAAAAAAACTATTGCTGGAACAAAAAATAAGAGAAAATAAAAAAGAAATTCCAAAATTTTTAAATTTAAGGAATAGAGAAGTTTACTCTTATATGTTTAGTTTGAAAAAGATACAGATTAAAAAAAAACTAAGATCCAGTGAAAACAACGCCCTCACTCACGACGAGATTAAAGGAGTGTACAAACAATGCACTGAATGCCCTTATAAAGAGAACAGAAAAACCAAATTTATGTGGAAAAAATGTAATAAACATATTGTATTTCCTACTTGTCTTCCGGTTTAACTTTTGTATGCAAATTTTATGGTAAACACACAACGTAAACACCCTTGGGTATGACACACCCTGCTCGAGAATTTTTAGGCCATTTTTTTCACGCGAGTGATGCCGGGTTAAAAATATATATTTTTAAAAAACAACATATATATATATGTAATAATCCCAGTAATATAATCCTTTTAAATATCTTTTAATTGCCAATGGTCCATCCCTTCAGGACCAATGTTTTAGTAATAAGTTAACCCGCCGCCTAACGAGAGTATTTTAAACTATATCTAGCTACCCACTCAGATCATGTGATTTGAGGCGCATATAAATATCGAGATTCCTGGAGACCGCGCTCCCTTTTTCGTTTCTGTATTTGCTGCAACATGTAGCCGGCTGCAGCTCATTGTGCATTCGTTTTCTTTGTTCTGTGTTGTCCATTTCATGCTTTATGTTTAACATGTTTATATGTGCTCAAGATGTGGAATAAACAGATTTGAATAATCACAGGACTGTCGTCAATTCCAGCGAAAGCAAACATCAATCGTAATTAATAGTAATGATATAAAGAATACCTTTCAACGGCCACGTCTATTTCATATATATATATATAAAAGCAATTCCACCAAAGACCTACTGGTAGTCATTTGCTTGAGCTTGAATATTTTCATAATGAGTTATAATATTTTTTCTTTGAAAATACTTTCTTAGAAATCTAAATAAAAGCATCACACAGAAAACTTTTTAAAGCATTTCTTTTGTTTGCAGCAAGACCGAAAAATTTAGAAATATTTAAATGATCATATTTTATTATAGATTAATTTTAAATAATTTTGTACATTCAGAAAACTGTGCTCACTTGTTTCATATTAGTCAATAAAATGATTTTTCTGTATATATATATATATATATATATATATATATATATATATAATTAAAATAAATCGGATAAATTTAAGGAACTTGAAACTGTGAAATTTTGTAACAAACTACGGACACTAATTTCCCATATAAGACAAATGCAATAACAAAACAAAACTTTTTGTCTGTCTACTTTAGTTCTGGTTTATCGGTTTTCGTTACGGAGTTTCTCAGACACAAATCTTCAATACATACACAATAAATGGGAAGCTTAGTTGCGAAAACTGTGATGAACGAGATTACATAGATAAACATATAGACAATAAAGGTAGTATACTGAAAGTTAAATGGTTGGAGAAATTTCCCCTTTATTTGAACATAAGTACAAATTCAGAGTTGGAATCGAAAGCGAAAATGCATCTTTCAGAGAAAGATCAATATTTGGAAAGATCTTCTGCACTGTACTATGGATGAAAGAGGGTAAGAGTGGTAATCGGAAACGTTTAATCTAGGATATTGAAGACAATGTTTGCTCGTTTTCCACCCTCTTTAACCTCCGATACTCAACCAACCTTTAAACCGTAAAACATTGCAATATAAGCCTGGTTTATAATAAAGTTCTGCCTAAAGTAAAGTACTGCCAAAATATACTTTTTTCGAGATAGCTCTATTACTAGCAGATATATAGTTCTTCAAACCGGAAGTAATAACAAGAAGGAATTTAAGACATTTGTTATGAAAGACTTTATTTTTTCTTTAAAAAACTGTCTCTTTATTTGTGGTCAAATCTCAAGAATTGCGAAATATCCTGTGATGAAGTATTGTTGTTTATAAATAACAAATGTCTCAAATTCTAAGATATGTTTTATTAAATGTTTTATTGTCAGATAATCAAAAAAAAAATTTCTAGAATTTTGAAAAAATTATTTAATATGAAGGAAGTATGTTTCATGTTTCGTATCTTTTAGGAGTAATATGCTATTTTTGTTTTTCTATGTTTGTTTTACTTGAAAAAGTTGGTGTTCTTTGTGCTGATCAAGTCCATTGAATATTAATAAACCACAGAAATTATTAAACCGAGACGCACATCAATATTTATTTAACTCATAGATATAGAGAGTGGTTTTTATAAATAAGTTATTAACCCTTTAAAACTCGTGTCTCACTCGGTGCGAAAGTTACCTGCAAATTTGCACATGCCCGTATCTCACATGGGCGATTTTGTATCTAGCGTTATTTGATTTCTAATGCCCATCTGAGATGCATTGCAGTAAAAATATATATGTAGAAATTAATTATAATATAGATTATTATATTTAAACTATATTATATATATTAAACTACGAGGGATGATCAGAAAAAAAGGTTACAAGTCACAGTATTTGAAAACTACATATTGTGGAGAAATTTTGTTTCCCAAGAGTTGACACAAATGGCGCTACTTGTTATACAGCTGGTTTGCGATTAGGTAGGGAAAGTTCTCAGATTGTTCAAAGTGAGTGAGAGAATATTAACGTCGCACTGATTAGCAACACGAGGGCTTTTGGCGATGGTCCGCGTAATTTTGAACCATGGTCAAATGACGCGGACGACACCTGAGCTGGCACCCCCTCTCCTAACTACCACGCCACACCAACGGGAGGACGTTTGAGCTCTCGACAGATTTAACGTGCATCGCTCCCCTACAAGGCGGATCTTCAGTGGTACCAGGATCGAACTCATGAGACGCTAGCGATGATCCGATGCCTAGACCACTCGGCCACCGCGGCCTCAGATTGTTCAAGATGATTGAAATAGCAAGAGGCTTAGGAAATTGGTTTCGTTTGGAAGTGCGAGCCGTGGTTCGATTTTTATGAGCAAAGAATGTGTAGGCAAAGAATGAGCAGACAACATATAGCAAAATGGTGTCACATTTTATATTCTGGCAGACAGGATGTCGAAAACCGAAATATTGATGGAAGCGGACGGCCAAGTTCTTCAACAACAAAAATCAACACGGCACGAAGTGAAGAAATAATTCGAAATTATCGATTGGTAACTCTAAGTGAAATCTCCCCGGAGCTGGGATTGAACTATGGTTGCGTGCAGCATATTGTTTCTGATGTGCTGTGATATTCCAAGACAATGTTTTAATACATCCGCCGAAACCTAGTTCAATGGACAGGGACCTGATTTCTACCAAGACGGGCTAAGCAAGTGGGTTCTGCGTTCTGATAAATGCCTAAATAGACTTGGTAATTATATCGAAAATTAATAGGTATGTATGCCCCTTAATTCCCTTTTATATTTTCACATTGCTAATAAATATTTCTTTATTCGACTTGTAACCTTTTTGCTGATCACCCTCGTTATATTAACTATCTATACTATATTAAACTACACCTGTGTATTCATTTTCCGTCAAAAAAAAACAAAAAAAAACGTTATAACTTTTTACCAGTTTTTCCGAAAAAAAATCGTGTTTTAAGGGATTAAAAGTACAGTAAGAGATGTCCTTCTGTGTAAAAAGGACATTTCACTGTTCAATCTTCTTAAATCTTAATGGATAAGGAATTTAAAGGGTTAACCGGGGGGGGGGGATGGATTACTGCATATTTATAGTCTATCAAACTCAAATTTAGTAACTGGAGAACTTATTAGTTGCAAGAAACAATTAGTCTTACTATTTAAAAAATTATCCTCATTGTTGAATTTTTTTGTGTTTCTTATTCTCTTTATATTCCCCAAAATAAATTCAACTCATTCAAATTCAAATTTTTTGTGAAAAAATCACAATCAATATCGTATTTAATATGTACCTTATTGGATTTTATAGCTTACGAAAACGTTTTTCTCTTAGAGCGATTGATATTGTTTTCATGGTACATAAAAACAATAAGTGCATGTCATTGTCTATTTTTAATCATTTTTAAAAAGTGCAAAGATGTATTTCGGACACCTTGTACATTATCGCATTAGAGAAATATTTCCACCTGACTGTTTTTTCCTAATTGAAATTATTTTAAGATAAAAAAGAAGGGAAATCCTGAATAAAATTCTTTTACGATTAAAAAGAATTCCCGGGTATTGCTAATTAGTGCATTGTCTATTTTTAATGTCTATTTTTACTGTATACATTTTCACAACTGGCTCTCTCTGAATCACAAGCTTAACAAGATTGAAAAATCTATGTTTAATCTAAATTATATGAAATACATACTACTGTAACTAAGAAAAAATAACTAAGTGTGTTGCAAGTGCTATAAAGCAAAATGAAGCCTGTATAGCAATGCGTTCACTGTTTAACTGAATATGGTACACCGAACTCCTTTTTTTTACACGGCCTTTTTTACACGATTTTGAAATAACACGGTATAAGAACTTAACGATTTTTTATGCGAACCTTTTGTTCTAGCATAAATTCCAAAAACACTTGGGGTTTCGTACCTTTGGATAAAGTCGATTTGATCGAATTTTTGACAGTTCATGATAATAAAGAAGTCCATAATGATGAAGTTGAATGTAAAGTTCAGCTATATTTACAGCTGATTTAAATTTGCTACAAGAATGGAACGTTTTTTACTCAGGATCTTGACAAGAGCGTGTATTAAAATTTCAACGTAATCTTAAGTTTTGTGTGGAAGGATATCAAAAATTATATTAAGCAGCATGAGACTCCAAAAAAAAAAAACTACTGCTAATAACTGACTTGGTAAAAAAGGCGCTAATAACGAACGAAGTTCTTCATTTGAATCAAGCTGCCATTTACGCTAGACGTATATCTGACACATCTACTGATAGCATTTTTTATTCAGTTCAAGATAAAAAGGCTCGCTTGTTATCAAATAAAGATGAAAAAATTGTTGTTAGAAGTTTTATTCCTAATTTCAATTTGAATTTTTGTATGTTGTATGTACTTATAGACTGAATTTTCACTATACACTAATTTAAATTTTTTTTGTAATAAATTCAATTGTTTTTGTGTCTTATCCGTACATATGTAACGTGGATTGCTTTTTTTTTTTTGCACGGAGTTTTGGGAAAATATTTGTGAAAATATTTTTTAAAGTTGTGTAACATATCTCTAAATTTACCATAAGTCACATATATTTTTGCACGGTTTTAAAAGCAACTTATTTACCGTGTAAAAAAAAAGAGTTGGATGAATTAAAAATGAGCTGAAATTTCGTGACAAAGATGTTGAGACAGCTATCGTATATGCAAGCGTATAAGCAGAGTGGCTGGTTAAACCAATGCCTATTAAAGGAGCCACTATCAAAATATAAAAGTAAAATATTTCTCATATATATATATATATATATATAATATATATATATATAATATATTATAGGATTAAACTTAAGGAATTTCTAATGAGTAAGACATTTTTTTTTAAAAAAAACTAAATGATTAAATCGGTTGCAGATGGCCCATCAAAAATTCCTCAAGCACGAAAAAAAATATTTATGGATACTAAGGTAAAGGCCATTAATTCAATTAAGAAAGTTAACGCATCGCTACGTAAAAGAAAGGAAATCTTTTCTTCAACAATGGAAGCTGTCAAAATACCATGATTGTCAAATTGAAAAGCAAAAACTATATATTTTAGCAGAAAAAAGAATTAAATAATGCTGTTAATTAATATTTGCAAATGTAAATGAAGGAATTTATTTTTATTTTTTCTATGCCCACGCTGTGGGATTCAGACAAAAGTTTTAACTTTTTTTCTCAAAAAATAATCCTTCTACTCGGAAAATGTTTTGATGTACTTAACTTATGAATATTCTAATTTGTTGAATGTACGTTTTTTTAAATCAATAAAATTTTTTCTTAGGTGACATCTAGATTTTTACTGCTCTAGTATAATTTTAGCGTAAAGCTTAATTTTATATAAAGTGCAATTGTACGAAGAGGCCACAATTTGAATGTCATTTATGAATAATTATTTATGATGGGCAGATAGAATTTAATGCAAGAGATTGCATGTATTTTATCGAAAATGGTTTTGTATTAGAATTTCAGTCAAAAAAAATATGAGGAACAGTTTCTTGGACGGCTTAATAATTCTCATGAATAAATTTTTTCACGTTTCTTTTTCAATACTTAAGGCAGTCTTAGGTTTGCACCCAATTAAATCTATATAATTTATTCAGAAGCCAAAAAGGAAAAAAAAATATTTTTCTTCTTTTTTTAGGAAGAAAGATACAAAATAACATTTATTAACCGTTGCGCTTATTTGACAATCCTGACAGAATACTTAATGTATTCCAGCGCGTCGCTAATAGAGCCATGACATCATAAGCATTTCTTTACATACATATCCGAAGAGATGTAGAGGATAAAATTTCTGTTTTTTTCCCTAGTTTTCCATCTTTATAAGCATCTTCATTTCCAGTATTATTTCAAGTTTGAAAAATCGTATATTAGATATAAAAAAATTCATTGCTTAAATTACAATATACGAGAACTTATAATTATAAAAAACTAAGGAGAAAAAGAAGAACATTTGAATTTTGATTCAAGAGTAAATGGAGAAAAAATTATTACATAAAATAAAATTTACTAAAGCAATTCTTTTTAATAAAAATGTTATGAAAATAAGAATTATTTTAAGAGAAAGATTTAGATGGGGTTTTTTCTTTTCCTTACTACCCTGAACGAAGAATGCGAGTTTAAAATTTTTTAGGGTTTTTGAAAAAGCATATGAAGAGTTTCCATACTTATATATTATTATATACTTGTATACATTCTTATACATTTACAAAATATTGTTGGCCAGAAAATAGGGAAAGTTGATTTGAATTCCAGATAAATTGAGTATTAAATTTTCGGTGAACCTATATTAGAGGTGTAAGATTTATTCTGATAACTTTTTAAGTGGAGATTGTTTTCGGAGCACTTTTTTAAGTAATGTAAAAGAAAGAAAAACTTTAAATTTAATAACACTTCTACATATAAATGAAATTCTACCTATTAATTTCAGTATATGATGTTATAAAACCACATCATATCAGCATTATATTTTTAAACAGCGTAACACAAGCAAAATGATATATTAGGTACAGATGACGGAAAGTATTATACCTCTTTGAGAAAACTCTTATTTAAGGTATCCAAACACGTTCAGAGAATTTTCATAAAAATAGCATTTCGAAACACTTTATAAATAGCTTTTTAGGGATCAATACCACGAAATATTAATACTTGCCAAACAATATTTAAAATAAATTATTTAAATTTTACAGGTACAGTTATAAAGGAAATTAAAAATTTTTTTAAAGCAGTTAGACAAAAAGGTAGTAAAATTATATAAATACAATAATTACTAAAGTAAACTGCATATACTTATCTAAAAAAATGTACGAAAATTTTAATATTTTATTAAATTATAAAAATTTTAGAGCTGATCGAATAAATTTCTAAAAATTGGGGCTATTGTTGAAATAACATGCCACATTTCGATACATTATATCAGGATATATATATATATATATATATATATATATATACAGGGTGGTTCTAAATTCATGGTACAAACTTTAAAGGTAGATACAGGGCATTGTAACAATCATTTATTGTATAGGAATGTATGGGTGCAAGTGACGCGCAAGGGAAATAAAAGAAAAGAGAATTAGAGTTATCAGTTGGTTGAGTTACCGGTAGGTGGCAGTAGATGTCTAGGAGCCGTTCAACATGAGACATCTCAGTAGTGGAAAGCGCCATTCGCAATTCTGCTGACATCTACGATGGAAAAAACTTTACGTTTACCGAAAATGCAGTCATACATTACATGTATGGCCGAATAAATGTTAACGGCAGAGTTGTGCTACGAATGTATCACGCGCAGTTTCCTGATCGAAGAATGCCGGATCAGAGATTTTTTCAGTGGTTACATCGTCAACTTCGTGAAACCCGTTTGTTCCACGTCACCAGACATGATGCTGGTCGACGAAAAGCTGAAAGCAGTCAAAGACTAGAAGAAAACATCTTGAACGGTGTGGCTGTTAGACAAGAGTGAAGCACAAGAGTTGTAGCTTATCACGTAAGTGTGAATCATCAGACCGTTTGCAGAGTGTTAAATAAAAATCGCTTACACTTCTGCCATTTTCAGCGAGTACAATCTTTGAATGCGGTAGGCTATCTTCTCCGACTCCCAGAAGAGGTACAGCAATGTTAGTTGCAGCTGGACTTCATAGTTCATGTGCTGAACAGTTATGAGCAGTTATTGTAAACATTACTCTTGTGAACGACGCTTTCAATAAACACTGTCTTTCCTTTCGTCTCTTATTTTTTTGTTTGTGCCTCATCGCGTCACTTGCACCCATGCATTCCTATACAATAAAGGAATGCTATATTTAAAGTTTGTACCATGAATTCGGGACCACCCTGTATATATAATGAATATCATATTCAAAAAGTTTCATATAGAAATACACCTATAATATTTTGAGTTATCCGACTCGGCAGATTTTGAGCAAGTTAAAAAGACCCACTTCTGGTTTTTCTAATTTTATGTAAATCCTGTAACTTAGCCTCTATGTAACGTAGAAAGAAAATAATGTATCTTTTGAAATGTCCAAGGAATGCTCTATTCCAGCGGTTCTTAAACTTTCGATCGCTGCGGCCCCCTTTATGTATCAACCTGATATCGCAGACCCCCAAAATTTTGAACACTCTTTTCTGACTCCCAACACATTCCTAAATGATTTAGAGGTTTCTGAACATTCATAAGAGTGCCTCTGCAGTTTATACAGACTTTTTTAAGACTTCTTTTTTTTTTCTTTAAGAAATCATAGGCATCTATTTATATAAGTAAATAAAAATATTACAAAATATTAGTTTCAAATAAATAAGTAATGTAGTCGCAAGTAAAAAAAATTCAGGTGTCCTTCGATTAGGAAATCGAGGTGGATGCAATCGTTATCGTATTGACACGCTAAGTGAATTCAGTTCTTAACCTTTAATAATGGCTATGTTGTTACAAAAATTAAAGAAAAAATACTATTTTTGATCGAAATACATGTTCTAGTAAATATTTTTATTGGGGACAATTTAGTGATCTCGTCTAGGATGACACATCCTTCAATTTTTTCCACGAAGTCTTTAAGAGTCTGTAACAGAGGGAAATCTTATCATTAGATAAGAGACCTTCGTGGACCCCGAAGGTCTGCAGACCACATTTTAAAAACCACTGCTCTCTTCTATGAAATAAAAAAAATGCGTTTTGAAAGAAATTGGTCATTTCAAGGTGTTTCGCGGATACCTTTTATTCTTTATTATATTTTCAGTGTTTTTATCTGTCACAGCAAAATATCATATTAGTTAAAGTAAACAAAAACAAATTAACCTACGCTAAAAATTAAATGTAGATATATAATAGCTTGCAACTATTTTTTTGGCAATCCAAAAAAAGTACTCGTTTTCTTTATATATTCTACGCAATATGTTCACAACATTTTCTAATGTATTCCGACAAAGTAATAATAATAAATACAAATTAAAATTTATATTTTTTATCGTCATAGTGGATAACTTTAATATTGTGTGCATATAAAATAATTTAAATTTATTTTATTTTATTAAATTAAGTATATATATTGGAAGAAGTTAATTATTATCTTGTTCGAAATATTGCAATACCTTATGCGATTCGTAAGATCTGCCTTCTCAAAACAGATTATTTTCCATTGAAACTTAAAATAATACGCTGTTAATATGTATACACACATATAATTCACATGAGATAAGTATTGACTGCATTATTTTCAAAAACATACGATGTCTCCTAATTAGGTAAGAATAATCCACCAACCAGCTCTGTCGTATGTATTTCAATAGTAAATAAGGCTAGATCAAAGGATTCCGCGAGGGCAAATATGGCTTAAATATTTAGATTCTCACTGAAACTCGCAGGAATATTCGTACCTTCATTTATTATAGTGTCAGTCACAAGCAATTTAATTAGCTTGTATGCCCAATGAGACTTCTGGATTATTATCTTCACTATTGTGGGGTTATGATCGTACTGCTTATTAATAGGTGCATAAGAATTTTTATTCGAATTTTAGTATGTGTTAAGCTCTTTTACAAATGGAACTAAATTTTTATTTCCACTAAAGTACTTATAGGCATTTTTTTCTCTACAAAATTATGCAAACTAATATATATCTCTTGTCTTGTCTCTTATATAATGTTTTTCGTGATTCTGTAAATAAATCTATTTATACATAAAGTATAGTTAGTAAAAATTAGAATCGTAAAAAGTTGAATTTAACTGAAGAGGATTTCAAAGGTTGATTTGCCTTGGGTGTCCCTCCCTGCCTTCCAGTGCTTTCTCGAAAAATACGCTACATCATAGATCGTGATGTTATATATTTCTCCAGTAATTTCTAGAAGCATTAATGTTAGTCAACATGGTCGCTAAGTCAACAAATTTGGTTGCCAAAAAAGATGGTAACTTGGCTGTATCGCCAATATTTCGCTAAATTTCCATTAAAACAGCGTTATAATGTAAGGTATGGTGTAGCAAGTGAGTATTACAATTTTTTTTATCATAAAATAAATACAATATAAAGCAATATTAGCATATTAAACATCCATATATACGTAAATTATTTATACTATGTGAGCAGTGAATATTAACAATTGTATAATTTGTATAATGAGGGTTGGTCCACGTTTGCGGACAAGGGGTGCCCCCCCAGTATATGTAATAACACATTATTCTTATTTCAATAAATATGATTTAAAATTAATAATATCTGGCATTATTAAAAGAAAGTTTACAAAACATTTGATTAGTTAAAAATTCTTAATCTTTATACACCTATCTGGTTTTTCTAGTTAAAATGAAAATGGTTTTAAAGATAACCATCTAAAAAGAATGACATCGAAAGTCAGCAGGCAAAAAATGATCATTTTTAATATCTGCTTACTTTTAATATTCTGAGCAGAAAAACAAAAGTTGTATGCAAACTGTTAAACTTGTGTACAAATTGAATAAATATAGATTATTCTTCATGAATTTAATTTTGAATTTATCTAATTAATAAATTAATGAGCTCAAAAATGTAACATTTATCTCAAGCTAAAAAAAAAATAAAAAGAACGAAAAAGATAATAAATGATTTATACATTGAACATTTTAAAATAAGACACACAGGAAAGTGTATTTAGCTTAACTTTTTGTCATTTGAATAGCGGATGTGAAAAAAAAATTCCCTTGAAAATTACTTTTAAAGCATATTTAATGTGATAATGAAAATAAAAACAAAGAATATATATATATATCTAAAATAAAGATTCACTAGTTGTGTAATTGACTTGAACAAAGATATTAAGACGTTTTTTAAAGAGTATAATTCCTAGATGGCAAAGAGGTGCATGATTTGTTCTATTTTCTCAAAAATTAGAGTTTCAAAGGTGTAAAGAACACAGAAAATAATAAATCAACTTTTTTTTTCTATAATGCTGTCTGAAATAAAAACTAAAGATAGAAAAATTTATTGAAGTACCTAAGAAGCTAAAGAAAAGAACACACAAGCCCCAAATTTTTAAGTTAATTATAATTAGCCTTCATTAAGCAGATTAAATGAAAGCGCATCAAAATAGAGTTTCCCATGGTGCAATACTTCTTCACATCACTGTTTATGATTAAGAGAACATAGAGAATGTGCGTAAAATATTAATAAGGGTCAAGTATTCTGCTCAAAGAAGACATTCCCAGAATTAATTACCGACTCTCTACTAATTCATTTATTTTATTCTGTATTACTGAAGGTGAATTATTTACGACGTTTGCTACATTATTAATGGCATAATTGGTTATTCAAACTTCAAAAGATGATCCGGTTTGTATGACGAGGTTATTTATTTGAAAGAACCTGGATTCTTTGGTGAGATTTAAGTTATGTTTGTTCGTGATTGATAGTTATACATGTATGAATCATAACATCATGAGGAAATGCTTACACAACCATATAGAAATAAAAGTAGAACTTGGACAAGTAATTATAGGGCTGAATTTTAACTGGGAATTTTGAATTTTTCTCTACATTGTTATTTTTTTCAATTCCTACTATTAATTCACACTCTCCTTTTTTATTTATTTATATATATCTTGTTCAAATTTTCAATCATTTATAAAATACTTTTTATTCATCCATTTAAGTTCAAATACATTTTTTTAAACTTGTAGTGAATGACACTTGATGTTTCATTCATTTTTTTAAAGTATTAATTCATTAATTAATTTAAAAAATAAATAAATAGAAACAAACAAAAATAATAGTCCAACAGCACATATAGAAAGGAAAATCGTTCGTTATGTTCCTGTAGTGCAATGGGTAGCACGGTGAACTTCTAATCCAAAGGTCGTGAGTTCGAGTCCCCCCTGAAATGGCCTAATTTCTGAGAATGTAATTTTTATTTTATTAGAATAATTAAATTTAATGAATGAATAAAAGTAACAAACTCACACGAAAAATAGTCCAACACCATATATAGAAAAAAAATTAAAAATCATCATTGCTTTCTATTTTGTCATTTAATATTGTGATTCTGTCATATGTATATACATATTTATATTAATTGCAACGATGAAAAAATTAATTAAAATAAAAAGGTTTCTTTGTTGACATAAGTAGGAAGTAACTTAATTTTTTTTTATATTACTCGTTTTTTCCCCCACTATGGTACAGAGTACATTCGTTTTTCAGTCTTGGAGCTTTAGATTTTGTTTAATATTACGGGTGGTGCTTATATCAATTTTACTTTTTATGTTGGTATCAGTAGTTCTTTTTTTAAACCTATTTTCTTTTTGAAATAATTTTGGTGGCCGTGGTAACCAAGTGGTCTCGGCATCGGATCATGGCTAGCATGTCATGAGTTCGATCATCGTTAACTGAAGACGCATGTTAAGTGATGCACGTTAAATCTGTCGAGAGCTCAAACGTCCTCCCGTGGTGTGGTGTGGTAGTTAGGAGAGGGGGTGCCAGCTCAGGTGTCGTCCGCGTCACTTGACCATGACTCAAAATTATGCGGACCGTCGCCAAAAGTCCTCGTGCAGGGCGACGTTAATATTCACTCACTTGAAATAATTTTGTGCGTGGTTAAAGGTAATATCCTTGTTGTTACTAATACTAATTTTTCTTATTTAGAAATCCAAATACATTCGAGCTTTTATACGTTTTTTTTTCAATCTTTTTTCCCCCATCTTGTGCTGAATATGAATATTCGTTTAACTGAGCTCTGATATTTTATGAGATAGCTTCACATTTCAACTCTTTTTGTGTATTTTTTAATACATGAATTTGCATTTTTAAAATTTTTTTCTTCTACCAATAAAGGCGGTTTATTGATTGTTTATTTAAGTCGCCCTTTGAAGCTACGCGTAGACTTTTGACTACAGATCTTGTAATTTTGAATCTCGGTCAAGTGACGAGGGTGATAACTCAGCTGGTATCCTACTCTCCATACTTCTACAGCACTCCAACGTGAGGATTTTGAGCCTCGACAGATTTAACGTGCATCAGCCCCTCTGTACGACTTGTCTTTAGTGGCACCAGGAATTAAACCAACGACTCTAAAATGCCGACCACGAGTTCACGACGATGACCAGCGGCCACCCTATAAAGGCCGATGTTATTTCTGTAAAGCCATTGGTACAAATCCTGATGCCACTTAAGACCTGAGGCGTGGAGAGCTTATGCACGTTAAATTTTAAATTTTTAAGAGATTTAAGTGACTATTAGTCACCTATTTACTGTGTAAATCAAATATTTAAGTAGAAGATTGATTCATTAAAAGTAGATCAATTTATTAGAAATATTTTTCGAACCGCGACTCTCGTTACAAAACCCTTGCTCTCTACCTGGAAAATCTCATTTAATCTTATTAATTGATTTGTGTTTGAGTTAAATAGTGTGCTGAATAAATAATTAGAAAATATCATGTCGAGTCGTTCTTCACTTCCTCCCACACCTTTAGCTGGGCCCAAGAATAGAATTAGAGGGTACAAGTTTTTTACCGTTTTTCTTCCACACAACAGGAAACCTCTCTCTGTATATAATTAGTTTTAATTCAAACATCTTTTACTCTTACTATGTGCGTGTGAAACACTGTATAAACACACACACACACACACACACACACACACACACACACACACACACACACACACACACACACACACACACACACACACACACACACCCACACACACACACACACACACACACACACACACACACACACAGATGACTTCACATAGACATATATGCACGTGCAAAAACCAAACTCTCTTAACCGCTTTGTTTATTATATGCTGAAGTATGAAGTTTTAAAGTGTTCGACTATATTTTTTCCAAGAATAGTATTTGAATAAAGCAATAATATTTTAAGTTGTGTTGCAGCTTGGTCTTATAACAGAGTGCGGTTGTATTATAGTGTAATCTTGAATATTCTCATAACAATATGAGAAAGCAATGATTGATTCAAAATTAAATGTATATATATATGTATCATATCTCTTAGATAAGAATTTCCTAAATCGTCATAGTATTTCTATACCATTTTTGGCGCTTTGTTTTCCAGAAAGTTTCATTTTGTTATCCGTCTAGTGAAAAAAATATGCAGCAGCTGGAGACTGTTCAGAAAAAATTGTTTTTCAAATGAGGAATGCGAAAGAATATTGCTTTTATTCTCATAACGGAATTATTAAGTAAGGAAAAAGCAAGGAAAGAAAAACACACAGTGAAGTAATATGAAATAAATTAACCATTTTTTTTTCTTACTGAACAAAACAAGACAGACAATTCTCATTTTTATGCTTTCTTAGAGAAATCCGGCTTTAAGGAATATTTGAGGGGAAATAATACAAATATATTCATATTTTTCATTTCTAAAACATTACAATTGTCGGTCATTCTATAATTTTTAATCTGTATAAAACTTTATAAAAGACATAAACAAATAATAAAAAAAGTTGAAACGCATATTTAGGGCTTTCAATTGGAATATTGCTTCACAAACAAGAAATTTCCAACTAAATTGTGTTAGTAAAAATCACAATTGTATTGAAAACAAGCATTTTATTAATATTTGGGGAACAATACATTCAATAAATTACCTGATTTTGTACTATGAATTCACCGATTATGGGAATTTCCTTATAACTTAATTAAGTGCTACATCATACGACTAACCAACTGAGACAAAGTAATCATATTTTTGTAACTCAAGTAATTATAAACAATAGCAAAAATTTAGATATACATATAATCAATAATTCATTCAGAATTAGGTTATTATAAATATTAAATTTTATAAAATGCTTAGGATTATACAGAAACACTAGAAGTTGGAAATAAGGAATACAGATTTAATGGAATTTTATTTGCCTTTAAATAAGAGTAAAGTAAACAAGAAATTCACTTTTGCTATTCTTAATTAATTTATTTCGAAATTATAGAAATTTCCCAGTATAATGAAAATGTTTTCGAGGGTTTGATTATTTGACCTTTCATCTTTATGAGAGAAATGACTTACACACAAGTCAAATAATTAATTAAGAATCCCTAGATTTTACAAAACTTCTAAATTGCTTAATTGAAGCTAGAAATATTTGCATGGATTACGATAATCAAATAAGGCAGAACAGAAGTTAAGATTTAGTTGCAGCACAAATAACTTAATTATTTCCAAGAATGTTTCTCTCTCATTGTAGTAATTTAATCACAGTAAATTCTAAAGACAGTAACTTTTGCTATTTTTCTACCATAGAGAAGTTGCGTACTTGATAAAATGTTCCAACTAAGTCTTACTTTGACAGACAATGTTGAAGTAGACAATCTCAATTTTGTAGTGTACTAGACAGTTCTTTGAAATCCAATATCCTTTAGTACAGGACATGGATTTGAAACCTGTACTCTTCTGGAACAGTAAGTTATTCTTTCAGAATAAATTTGAGTCTGTCAAACAATTCAAGTTATTTTTATTAAAGTTGTGTGTGTGGTTTGGCTTATTTTTAATGCAGCAGCAAAACAATGTTTTTAGTAGGACTGTAAACAATGAAATTGAGATTTCTATAAAACCCAATAAATCTTTTAGGATACTACAGATGGTGTTCATACATCTTTAGTTTTTTTCTTGTATGATTCGATGGCTTTGTCTTGATTAGAGGTTTCTTAAGTTTTAGGGATGTCGATTCCACTTTTTTTCGTATAAGACTTTTGTGTGACCCCTTAAGCATTGCGTAATCTTTTCTCCCGCTTGGGTACTTCTATATGTGTTTCATTAATAATGTGTTATTGTTTTACTGTAATAAACATCCGTAATATGTTTTCACTTCGAATATAACTATATAGAAATTTTAACAAAATAAAGAGTAATGTAATATTACACGTTATATTATACATAAAATTATAATCTGTTTATTAAGTGCAGTTAATTTGAGTTCACTTATGAGATTATCCCCCTTTTTAACAAATCAAAGATTAAAGCATCAGTGGGAAGGATGAGTTTGATTATTTTTAGTTATTTTATTAAATCTTGGAATATAATAGATGACCCAGCCTGACGAAATACTTCCCCGATATTATTTAAATTTGATCGATACTCCAATAAGAATCCAAATAAACGATTATTTATTGGCTTCCTCAATAAGAATCTAAATAAACAATTAAATTACTATTTTTATTAGTGGCGAACAAGTTATTTTAGGCAAAAAAATGTACCAAAAATCCTAAAACTTCTAGCAACCCCAGCTGTAAGTCACGCTACTCCTAGTTTAAGAAAACATTGATTTTGATTGAGGTGTTTTTTGGGGGGGGGATCATTGGCATATATATAAAGAAATTGAATATCTTCTGTAAATGAAACATATAATCTAAATTATGATTGTATGATGTTTATTTTTATATTGTGCTCTATTTTTCTTATTATTAATCTTCTGTTGTAAAAAAACCTATGACAATCATAAGGCCTTTACTGAAATCTTTTTTTTTTTGTGCTCTTGAAATTAGTTTCCAGGCATGTTTTTCTCCATATTTTTAGTCATGCATAGAGCTTTTTTGTTGCAGATATTTGTTTAAGTTATGATGAACTTTATGGTTTTAATTTTTTATGCTGTTGATTTTAGTTTGTTATTGTTGCGAATGTCTTTAATTAATTTTTACAATAGCTGTGTGTGTCTTTTTCAATTTTAAGTACTTGTTTTACTTTGCTTTAGAAACATTCAAAACATTGCATTTATTTTTTATGTACAAATAATGGTTGATAATCCCTTTCTTTATGATGAGTAATGCTGTTTATTTAGCGCTTAGAAATTCTTGTATCAGGCAATCCACAGTATTTTATAAATACGAAATAGGGATATTTCTTCCTGAGAAGTGCAAGAACGTATTTTAAAACCGCAGCTGGATGACATCTACCAATTTGAAAGAAGAACACATTTTAAAGTATAGACAATAGTGTTCATTTCCAATATAAGCTGTTTAGAGGAATTTTTTTCCTCTAAAAATATTAAAAAAAAATCCATTATCGAAGCCATTCTAAAAACGGGTAAGCACTCTCTGTTTATGTGAAATCTTTAGCGTGTTTTGTAGCGTGAATTACAGTAGCTTCCCTTATAGACTACTATTTTTGGCATTTAAAGTAAATTAGGATTAAAAAATATTTGAATTCGTAAATGCATTAAAGATTTTTTTCTACGTGATGCAATTCGTATAAAAAATAACACATCTTTTTCATGTTATTCATTACTTAATTTTATTATAATAAATTACTTAATTTTATTATAATAAATTACTTAATTTTATTATAATAAATTACTTAATTTTATAATAATAAATTACTTAATTTTATTATAATAAATTACTTAACTTTACTATAATTGATTACTTCATTATTTTATATTTAGTGAAACTGAAGTTCTTTTTTTTTTTTAATTGTGACATCATTAGAGTATCAATATACTGCATAAGTATAACCTTTTTAGAATTTGAATTAAATAATTGGGCTTCTAGTATGAAAAGTTCTAAAATCCTAGTAAAAAATGTACATATTTTTTAAATAAAACAAAGTATAGGATTTCTGAAAAGTATGACTACATTATCCAAAATTAATTAAAATAAACAAACGAAGATTTTCGCTCATGGTTTTTTTAGTTCCGAAAAGAAAAGATTAAAGTTTTTGTTTTGTTCTGTAAAGTTAGAAGACGCAACGACCTCAATTTTCAACATTCTCGTTTCAAAATGGCTTTAACGCAAAGACAAGCTCAGGTTGTAGCATGGTGTATCGAATTTAAATCTGCAACACACGTACAGTTTAAATGGGGCACCCAAACTCTGTTTGGAAGTGAAAAAAATTCCCCGTGCGAAATGGATGAAAAAAAGAAGTCCAATAACGTGGCCACGCAGAGCTCTGGACATAATACCTTCGAATTTCTAGTAGGAATACGTGAAAAGCATTGTGCACCAATCTTCAATTAGTGACACCGATGAAATGAAAAGTCGAATTATACAGTGGCCATTCAGATTGTTGATCTTGAAATGCTTCATGCAAAGTGGCTTGAAGTTTCGTATAGACTGAATATGTTGCGTGCGACTGATGTGGTGTGGACATTGAAATCGTATAATAAAGCATTGCAAAAAAAAAAAAAAAAATCTTAATGTTTTCTGAAAAAAAAATTAGAACAAAAAACAAAAAAAAACCCCCATCATTGAACATCTTTATTTGTTTTTTTCTTTGTAATCAATATTTGAAAGTGTCGTTATACTTTTCGGATATTCGGTATTTTTAACTTGTTATACACTTATCAGAGTAAGAGCGATTAAAGGATCCTCTTTTTTTCCCTTCCACTTTTAAAGTACATAAGTTATCGCATATGTTATATTAATATTACTAAAATTTAAATGCTTCGCTAAAAAAACATGACAGCGTTCATTTAGCTATAAGCGATTTAGTTTATTTCATGAAAAATTCAGGTTTTGCAAGTAAAAAAATAATAATATGTACAATATTTATGCTGCTCTTAGTTTTCGCATAAGCTAATAGCAGTCAGTTCGTGATTCTTGTATTTATGGTTTGACACATCTGCATTTAAGAAACAAATTTTAAAAATATACAGAAAGCCGCAACATTCGATTAAGTTCCACTTGATAAAGAAACCTGTTTTCTGCGTTTTAAAGCAATAAATCAGGTTGTTACATTTTCTTATGTTAATTTCAAGAAACGCATAAATTTTTTTAAAAACTTCTTTATTCTTTTTTATTTTAATCTTCTGTTGTAAAATTCGGAATTTTTTTTTTTTTTTGCTTCTTTAAAAATCAGAAAAGACCAGAGTATTTTCGTTTGGAAATTTATCAATATAGGAGAATTACGAAAAAAATAATTATGTGTATATAGTTTTTAAATAAGTTAGAATCATTATTCTAAAGATGGATATGGGTGCATATTTGTCCTTTACTTACATAAGTTAAAATAAAAATGCGTTTTCATACTTTTCTCAGAAACATTCGATATCTGTATGAGGACTCTTATGTTTCAGGAAATGAAGTGAAGAGTAAGATTAATAATATTCCTCTGTTACAAAATCAACAGAACTTCTTGAAAAATATTTTTTTCAAATTTACATTATAAATAATTGAAATCATTCTTCATATTTCAAATATAATTTCTTAAAGTAATATTTCTAACATAAAATTAAAATTTTCAACTAGACAATAATGAAATAAAGATGGGATCTTATCTATTACTGTAAAATTTTATTAATTTTTTCTTATCAACGAAAATGAAAAATAATTTAAAAATATGTTTTTAATATTACAATCGTTTGTCAACATCACATATTTGAATTTCATATTAGTACTCAAATGGTAAATATTTAGGTAATATTACAGCGGGTGTTAATATTATTTTTTTATAAGTATTTACAATGTTGATAAAGGGAAAAATCGGAGAGATTATTTTTAAAGACAAATTCGAAAAACACAGGGAAAATAACTATCGAGAAGAAACTACAAGGAATTGTTCTTGATATAAGATGAAATAAAGACATTAATTGTGTCAAACACTTTCATTATAACAATTTAATTCATTATCACGTGAATAATTAAAGCGTAATGAAAATCGAAGCATATTTGAGGAAAATGGAATTCTTCATAAATATACAACTAGTTAAAATATAATTGTATTTTTCAACCATGTAAATGTCATGTGTAACCGTGTAATAGCTGCCATATCCATAAATTTTAATGCGTGTAACTATTTTCATTATTTTTATTTACTGTGTTTGTAAAGGTTATACGACGTTGCAAAATTTCACTGCATAGTTGCTAATTGCTAATTCAAAATCACAAGGATCAGTAAATAACATTCAGAGAACAGTTCAGAAAAGCTAAGTTACTAATGAGAAAATGAAAATAGATAATGAGTGTAATATTCTTGGAATTTACATCGTGGAAAATTAGGTTCGTGAGATGATGTTTCTAAATGATTCTGCCCATTTGTTAGACTTACAGATCGGGGAAAATTTACAGGATCATTACAGGATGTTTTAATGAAAAAAGATTATTCTGTTACATGTACAGAAAAGAGCTGAAATTTTATTTTTGCCGATTTTTAATTAGATGCCAAAAATAATACGTGGAGGGAATTTTGTCCAAAGAAATTCTCGTAATAATTAAAAATGTGTTTTTCAGTTCCTATTGGTAACTATACCCAGATATATTAAAAGAGAAATAAATATTTTATAAGATTTCATAAAACGTTATAGTTAAAATGAGTTTTTGTCTCTTAAGTTAGAATAAATTATTTCAAAATTTTTAAAACTCTTTCAGAAACCTGTGATGAATAACCTCGTGTGGTTATAAATCAGTTCACTAAAACTCTCAAAAAATCATAAGAATCATAGATAACTTATCCGAGTCTCAGGAAATGTACCTAAGCTACTAGTTGTGTAGTTATAATTAACCTTTTTAACTTTAAAACTATCACTCTAAGTCGCGCCTTGTCTAAAATTAGCTTAAATTATATATTTAAGTAAATATAATACCTTTAAAAATAAGCTAAATGATTTTTAAAAAAATATTAACTTAATTGTTATTATCTTTAAGTGAGCCAAGATACGGCATTTCGTTATATTTCTCTCTCTCTTATGAACTTTTACCTTAACAAAATCTCTTTTGAAAGAAGATAATTTTTCTTCTCTCTCTTTTGAGAATACAAATGAAATTAGTGCTTCTTATTTTTGGCCTCTTGCAATTTTAGATTGTTGACAGATGGCCTATTTGCAAGAAACTTAAAGAACCCAAACGAACCGCTACCTCTTCCGAGAAAGATGAAAACTTGTTAGTGAGTGTAAACAATTTTTATTCTTTCAGCGAAAACGAGGTAAAGAATAAAAGTAAGCTCATTAAAGCTATATTTACATGATTTTTCAGTTTACTCTGAAATTGTGGAAAATCATTATTAACATTTTTAAGGTGTCCGAGCAAGCTGAAATAACCAAATTTGATCAAAACATTTTTTAAAATTAATTTTAAAGAGAGCTATATCTTTTGGCATTGCAAAACATACTTTGTTTTATTTCTACGTTACCTAGAGACCAAGTTACAATCAATTTTATAAATTTAGAAAAACGGGAATGCGCCTTTAATCTACCTGAAGAGGGCATTTAAATTGTTCAGAATCTATCATAGAAAGTTGGATAGCTCAAAGTATTATGAATGCATTTATATAAAACTTTTTGGGCCCGATTTTCTAGAGAATGAACTAAAATATTTCTTATTGTATGAATATTTTTGACTCATGGTCTGTTATTTAAATATCGGGGTCTCATGAAAAATGTCACATTTCATATAATATTTACTCCATCAGCTCTAAAATTTTTAAATTTTACCAAAGCATTAAAATTTTAGTACATTCTCCAGATAAATGCATCTAATTTGTCTCAGTAGTACTTTTATATACTGATATGTTTATTACTTTTTTTTTCTAATCGCTTTGAAGTTTTTCAAAAATGTTACTAAAATTCCCCTTGTAGTTGTGATTTTTGTAAAATTTAAATAATGTTTTTTAAAAATATTGTTATTGTTAAAAGTATTAGTATCTATTGATATTGATTCCTAAAAGAACATTTATAATGTTTTAGTACGCTATTTTTTTAAAAAAAGTACTCCGAACATGTTCGGATACTTAATAATGATAAATAACTTTAAATTTGTGATTGAACTTTTGAAGGAAGTATAACATATATTAACGGAACTGACAGAATTTTTCAATGCATAGCTCAAAAGTTTATAAAAAAGGGGATAATGAAAAAAAAACCCAGAGCTATACTTTAAAAATACACGAGCACATATTTTAAAAAGTAGAGTTCTTTTATGGTTGTTTTAAAATAGCTCATATATAGGATGAACCCGAAGTCTTTTATCCTGATTATAAATATTTTTATTGTGCTCAAACTATTATAAATTTAAGTATGTGCCCCCCCCCCCTGGAAGCTCGGAGAATGACTAAGTGATATTCCAGTTTCCGTCAAGTGTTCCTTAGCATGTCTTACACTTTACTAGCATACAACCTAAAGCTTTTTTTGCAGAATTCTTACCAAACTTGTTTGCGATATTTGAAGTTCACATGATGCTTCACAAGTTGATTTAGGATTCCGTTGAAATGATTGCCGAACATGTTCAACAGTTGTTTCACTCACACTAGACCTGCTACTTTTTGAAAGATCCTTAGCTCTGCCTATTTCTTTAAACATTTCATTGCCATTGCTTAACTGACTTTACATCAGGAGATTTGCTTTCATAACAACGTCAAATTTACATTGAATATTAAGGGGTAATTTCGTTTCTTGAAAAGAAAGCACACTTTGGGCTTCCTCTGGAATCGACGCCTTTTCTGCAAATATTGATTTTCTTACAAATGTTCCCTCCAGTCACTGTTGAAAAAGCATTAGCGCCGTATAGTGCTCAAAAGAACTACTAAAACTGACCTATCCAATGATACAAATGTTACATTATTATATTTAGGTTTCCGACCACTTGCGACAACCTTTTTTAATAAATGGAGGTAAAGGGATTTTTTTGTTGTTTCTAGATTTCTTTCGACATTTTAAGAAAAATATGCTAAAAATAAGAAGAGAAAAAGAAACTATTATTACTAAAATGGGAAAAAATTGGTAACAATTTACAAAAAAATAACGTAAACGCTGTCCATTCTGTACCAAATATTTATAAACAAATTTTTCATTTTTCAACTTTTCAATTCTGATGTGTTGCTATGTTATTAATTTTTTAAATGACTTTTAGGATAAGAGATATTTTAATTTTAACAAAAACTAGAGTACTTTATCTTAGATATTATATGAAATTACTTAAAAAACAGTAATTATATTAACATAAGGGACTATAAATTTTGTAATAAAACAGTGATTAAGAAATCTGAAGGTTAAAACACTTCTATTATTATACAGAACATACACAAAAAATTCAGCTAGTTATTTTCAAAACGTTTTTAGCAATCACTGGTCCCGTTTGAGCATTTTTAAAATACATTTCGAGTAACATGCGTTTTAAAAAAAAAGTATGGTATATCTTACTTAAAGTAACGGCATCTGCTTTTACTAAAGCGCTTGTAGTTTTTGTTTCAGTGAACGGAAAATAATAGACCTGGTATTTTTATAAAGCTAATAAGATGGCCTATAAAATAAAACCATAAGAAAAAATTGTCATTTTTTGGCAAATTTCAAAATTTTAGGGTAGTCGTATACCTTAAATAGTTTATTTGGAATGAATTTTTATATTCAGGGCAAGATTTTAGGCTCACCTTACATTGTTCTCGAAGAAAAGGTAACAAATAATATTTATTCACTGTGCTCTTCTAGTAAATTTAGCTATTTAAATATTTGTACCATTTTATTTAAAATAATAAATTTTATATATGTATTTATTTTTATTTTTTGGTATATATCGCTTTAAGACAAGTCATAACTGCAAAAAGGAACTCGGACGAATAGTATAAATTAAGTAATGTAATAGAGATTCCTTAAATACATCAAGCTCCCAATATTGTCATGAAAAGTTCTCGATGAATACAGTCATTTCTTTAATGATCTTTAGGATAATAATACCTAAATTCTTAAGCAGTTTGTTCTCCTTTGATGATTATAATAAAACAGTTTACTACAGAATTTTTCTAAGAAAAAATTGGGAAAAAGTCTTCTGATATTTCAAAACAAAAGCATTAAAATTTAAGATATCTCTTGATCGCTAAAATGGGATGATAAGAAACAAAATGAGTAATTATTTATTGAATAATAAGCGGTTCTTTAGATATTGAGTTGTGGTTAAAGGCTCAGTGCTAGAATAATTATAGTGCAAAGATAAAAGAATGTTTATGTATCTGAAAAATAAGATAAAGAGATGTTGTCTTAAGATCTTTACTGAGACCTGAAACTTATACTAACTTAGCATCTATTTGATGGATAAATAAAAGTAAAAAATTAAATCCTGCTAATGATTTCGTCAATTCTATTCAATTTCAGTGATTTTTGATTTAGTAACGTTAATGTTAAATTAATATTTCTCAGATCTATACTATAGACTACGGGTTATTTTGTAATTGCGTATCATTCACAAAATACGAGATCAAAAAATTTGAATAGGGGTCTTAGTCTTTTACCTTCATACAACACTATATCAGAATAACGGTTAATTGTATTTAATAGGCAGTAGCAGGTTTTATTGTTCCATATACATGAGTTTGGCAGAAAAGAGGCTTGTACTTGCAATTTCTCATCAATTGCGGCTGCTGATCAGTCAGCCTTTACGACTTATAGTACTCATTTCGAGTTCTGTTTCCTCTTTTAAGCGAACATATCGTTGCATATTTGCGTGGGTGAAAAACAGCCGATGACTTCGATTAATTGAATAATGACAAATTTATTAATGAACGAGGACGAACACATGACCACACGATGACAAATCGAATTATGTACACAAATATACTAAAACAGATTATTTACAGTAATGCAAAAATATTCTAGTTTTAAACAAGCTTTAAAGCGTTCCAGAAACGGCTTTCTGGAACAGTTCTTTTAGCAGAAACTCAGGCAGATAAAATCTTTCTGTCTTATCAAAGACAACTCACAAGCAGATTCTGAACTCGAATAACTGACTTCTGAACTCCACCTACCTTTATTTAACCTCGCGGAAATTTCCAGAAGGATTGATTCCAGAGACTTCTCGATGGTTTCTTGATGATATATTTTTTCGCCAAATTTGTTGCCAATTTGGTAACCCTCTCACATCCTCTTGGGTTTCTGAAACCTTATTTAAGCTCCTTTCCCTTAACCCTTTTTAACTTCCCTGTAAAATTCAATTTTCCCTAAGGAGAATATTACTGTGGTTAAAACAACATATGTGGCACGTTTCAATCCTCACAAGATATTGTAATTTTTAGCACTCACCTTTAAATTAATGTAGTTTTTTTATCATCTTGATTTCTATTACTTTTAGAAATATTTAAATTGTATGGCAATTGAAAGATTCATTTTTATTTTTCTGGAAACTTGATATACGGTATCATATTGACTCATTAAAATAATTTTTCTTCATGCTGAAATAAAAGAAAACAAATAACTAAATGTTATTTGTAAGCAAATAATTGAGTAAAAGAAATTTTGTTTTATAACTGTGACGGGGCTATCCGCGAGAATTCATCACTAATCCTCTTGGGAAACTTTGGGGCCAGCATTTATTCTATTTCACAGCCTCTTCGGGAAAAACACGAGATAGTTATATGCTAATTAGTTCAACTATATAAAGTCTAGATTTCGTAAATGTAAGAGAGAAGGAGTTGCCAAGCTGCATGTAAGTATCGTCGGTGAATTACTTCAACGAACTTAGCGCGCATTTGATAGTGATCAATTATTAAAGTAAAGTATTAGTTTAATCATTGAAGGAAATAAATTCAGCACCGACCTGAGGCTAGCAAGAGTTCGTCTCCTTGTCCATTCTGGTAGCTGAGATTACTTAGACGGGAATATTAGAGTTGAGCATTGGATTTGAGTAATAGGATTAATTGACGTATTAGGATTAATCGAGGTATTAGGGAATCACTCCTAGGTTTCCACTTATAATTGAACTTGTGATTGTTATTGTGTTTGTCTGTCTTAAATAAATAATTGTTGCTATGGCTTTTGTTGGTGATGATATGTTTCCTCCTACACTTAGAGACGCGTCGGGCGGTGTGAGTGGGGTCCAAAATAGGAATGAGACACGACATAACTTCCTCATAACTCTTTTCATAGGAAATAACAGCAAAAGTACCGTTAAAATAAAAAAAAGTTAATTTTTTCCCATATTTGCAAATAGTTCTGAAATGCTATTACAATTTGTACTTTGCTGAATGTAAGTTATTTGCTTAAAAAAAGATTGTATAAATAAATTATGCCTGATTTATTTATGGTATATTTTTTTAGTCATTTATTCAATTGAATGATAACTTCAATTTCATACATTTATTGCATTCCATAATCATAAAAACAATTCAAGTTAATAATTCTGGTAAATGCAGTACTTTACAAAGCTATTCCTTCATATATTTTTATATCAACTTAAAAATATGTATGTTTATAATGTATAAAACAAATGTTTCTTATTTGTTGTGTTACTTTCAACTAAGCCATTTTTGTAGAATAAATATATTTTTTTCTTAAGTTAATCATTATATTCTGATGTCTCTTTAAGCACACATTTGATGTGAGCATATTTTGTTTATACATTTTACTAGGTGACACATTTTCCAATTTGATCTTTTTAAAAAAACTATTCTGAATAACATAATTTGTGAAATATGCCTTACATATTCATATTACCATAAACTCAGAGATGAAGTCACATTCAAAATATTCAATTTTACGTTACTTTAAGTAGAATAAAAGGATAAATGGCATTCTTAAATGTCCATTTGGAAGAAAATGGAAGCCATTAAATATTCCCGCGGGAAATAAAAGCATTTATAAGTTTATTAGGAAATTCAATAATCATGCAAAGTACATTTCGAAAATATTTAAAGAAGAGTTCATTTTTGGAATTCCATTAGAGTAAAGTATCGATTTGCCCCTGGACAAATAAAACATCAAATAAAATAATTAAACTCGGAAGATTCAATTTTTTATCGTAAGAATAAAAGAAAAAGAAATTCTTAACGATAATAATGAATCCAAGTCGAACGGATTGTATGTGAAAAAGGAAATCCTTAATAGCAACTAATAGAATGTTTCAGAATTAAATTTGGAACAAATATTTAACGGGATTAAAAAACCATTAACGTTATAAAGCTATTTTTCGCAAAAGAGATTTCCGAAATTTTTTTCTAACCCTCATTTGTGTGTCTTAATCTAGCCACATTGCAGCATTTTGGTGCTTTGTGTTTTCTTAAAATATTTTTACAAAGCAATATTTACACATTGCTTGGCTTTAAAGCTGATTCAGTAAAGTGAAAGAAAAGCAAATGCGGGTTATTTCGTCAAAAATGTTGAGAAAGGGAATAAACATTTAAAAGAATCAGTTTTTTTTCACTATAGTTTGATTCCTTATTAGTTTCTCTAGCAAAGGAAAACTGGTTCCTCTCGTTAAACCTGAAGTTCCTAACGTTTTTCTTAAAGAAGGTGTCTATTGTTTTATAAACATAGAATAGTTTGGTATGCATATTACAAGAAAATAGAATGATTTCAATGGCTTAGAAAAGGGTGAGGATTTGAAAGCTATATTTATACATTTCCTACTAAAAAAATTAATATGAAATTGGATGGAAATGTATTCAGCTAATATTACATGTGTATTTACTTTTGCTGAACTTTTGATAGAAGAGGACATTGTAAGCTACTGTAATAAAAAAGGGGAGAAGGGAGTAAATAAGGGTAGATAGCAGAATAAAAAAAAACAAGTGAAAGATAAAATAAATAAAATGATATAATAGCTTTTCTCAGAGATTGAGAAAGTTTTTAGAAGTTTCAATAAGTTAACATATTATATTTGTATCATTAGAAATACTGTTGTATGAACGTGGTAAGCAATGTCCAGTATTCCAAAACTTTAATAAAGTGAAAAAAAAGTTTATGCTAGTAGAGTAACATTTTCATTGCATGAACAATTGCTTGTGACTCTATACTAATATGAGATCCAATTCTAAAAGCAAATACAGTTTATTTATTAACGTCTAATTTTTAAGCTAACCCCCACACTCTTCTAAGTATACACCTACAATAATTTTAATTTTTTCAGAATATTTTCTTCCTCTTCAAAACTTCCACTTTTTCAGTATGGTTATTATTAGTATTTCCCCTGTTTGCAACTATGATTAATGTATGTTAATTAAATGATATAATCGTGACTATCTAATATCTCGCGTTTGATTAGATTTCAAGGGAAAAGAATATGAAAAATATAATATGAATGTTTATTTCTGGAAAAAATATTTTCCAAATTTTTAATGTAAACTTTGTAGCAATGGGCTGTCTGCGAGGTCTGTCCTTTCTGATTCGGGTATTTTTCATCCAGCCAAATTGGCATTTTGAACTAGAGCAACTCAACGCTGCAAATGAACATCATTATTAAATGGCATATAAAGAGTCAGTGAGATAGAGAATAGATGCTATTCGGACAATATCGCCACGATAGTACTGCCTGAGTTGTAGTCACTTATTCCTGAATTATCGTCCAGATTTATAGTCGTTTAGTTATTAGAAGACGTTAGAAGATTTCTCTTTGACGTGTTTCAGAGTTTGCATCTCATTAAAGATAAATAATCGTTCTTTTTTATATTTTATTGTCTTCTCTACATATTACGTACTTAGTTCTAACACTTAAATTAATAAAAGGGAATCTATTGGTCATCCTTTCATGACTGACTTAAGGCTTTATCACGCACGCATGTCTCGGAACAACTCAAGTTTCTTCAGAACAACAGTTTCAAGCAGCTGTGAAGGTGAAGGATTCTCGTAAGCAAAACGATACTCTCTGACGTCAGCTGCCCCTATCTTCCCATTGAAAAATTACTCGGAGATTTTTCTGCTTTGGAAAACGAACATCTCCAGTACTATTTCTTTTATTCTGCTCGCACTTTTGTTGAAACACCTAAACAGAAATGGAGAGCCATTCTGTTTAAAAGATAAGACGCCATTAAAATATTATACGCCATTTCTGATGCATTTGACGAAGCCGAGGCTGCCATCTTTACCACCATCTTGTTTATGACGCAGGGATTCGAAGAACCCCATTAGCTGGAATTTAGAGTAATTCTTTCAGCTCACTGGGAAAAAGTTGAACGAAGCCGTTGCTTTGAAAACTGGGCACAAATCCCTCCAAAGGGTTGCTTGAAAAAAAATTGCTCCAAATACGTTTTCGTGTGATAAGGCCTTTAATGGTGTCTCAAACCCTATTGCGTTCGGATCCCCTCTGTGGGCCTCAACGATCAGAGATTCCTCCACCTCAACCAAACCGAATAAGAGATACCGCGATAACTTTAAAGTGGGTATCAAAATATAATATGCGAATAATTTTTTTAACGTTATAACCTGCACTCAAAGAAAATATAAAACATACGGCGGTTAGCGTAGATCAATCTTCATTCATCATTTTTAAATTCAAAACTCATTCACATTCAACAATACATCAAACAGTTAATAATCAACAATAACGAGATGTTTGCGCGAGTGGCTATTTGCATCTACTTTTCCCACCTTGCTGGCAGGCCAAATGGCTAAGTGTTCACATGGTCAATGGAGTGCGCACCACTGTCAGTCTCCTTGCCATTCGTTACAATGTTTAATTAAACTTTTTTTTTTTGGAAAAATTTCGGCAAAGTTTAAATTTGTGTCAAAAATTAGATTCTATTATTTCTATATTCTTCAATTACTTTAAATCATCTCAGTAGAAACTTAAGAAAAATATGCTTATAAAAAAGAGTAAATGTACTGCAAGCATTTAATTTTTTCTAATTTTGATAATATAGAGACAACGAAAATATATCAAACATTTATTTTGTAAAACTTGAGTTAATTGATTTTAAGTGTGTGGTCTAATTTACTAAAGCAAAACATCAAACAACATTTTATTTCTAATATATGAAATATGCATCTTAATTGAAGGTTTGAGGAAAAGAATTACTTCTAAATCAATGCAGTTATTTATATTCGAGACATAAGTAACTATTTGGTTAACAAAAAAAATAATTTCTTTTTTAAGTGAAAAACTTTTCTATACTAAAAATATGCTTTAATCAGTCAAATATCTTTCATTCTGTTTGATTACCTGTTGTCATTTTTCTGTCAATTTCATGATTCCTAGTTCATAGAATTTCTAATCCCTATCAGCAAAAAAATCAACTGAGGGCGATTTGAGGTCGCCATTATAACTAAAGTTTTTACCAACTAAAAATTTTATAAACTTCAAGATATAAAAGATAATCCGTTGGTGCAAGGTCGGGAATGAAAAAAGGATTGTCTACACAACAGTGATCTCATCAAACTTTTTCAACTCACCGAACCCCTAGAACTTGAAGGTGCTTTTGTGGAACCCCTAGAAATAGAAAGTGTTTTCGTAGAACCCCATTCCATAGATATACTTCGAAGAATATATCTTAACATATTATTTAAAGTAGATGAAATGTTAAAGGCACTTTATGTAAAGACAAAAAAAAAAAAAAAGGTTTTGTATTTATTATTAAAAATTCTGTTTTTTAAATATAATTTACTCGTTAGTAATTTTAATTGGCGATTAAAGTGTCACCAACCCATGCATTATATTTAGTAACTGGGATATGTACCAGTATTTTTTACACAAACTGTCAAAGTCTAGGTCTATTGAGATTAAATGCAATCTCATCACATATTCTGAGTTAAATATGTTTTCATACTTTGTTTTTGTAGCCACTTATGCTGAGAAATATGTTTCACTTTTACTCATTGCTCTGAATAACATTAAAATATTTATGACTGAGTGAGAAATCCCGTGTATTTTGCATGAATCTTTAACCTAATATTTAAAAGCTGTTCTTGTTTAAATGTAGATTTTAACGTCAACTCTGTTGATAATGCTTGTTCCATTTCCTTCATTATAGATGTGTTGTTTTCCCCAATTATAAAAAAGTACTTTTTCCATTAGAAAACTTTAGTTTTGCAAGATATTGTGCTAACTAACGAGTATAAAATTATCTCGTGAAAACCGAGATAGTAAACAATACAATATTCACAATCTAGTAGGAAGTATATATATAAAGATAAAACATTTTAATATATTCTTTTATTATATTATAGTAAAAGTTAAAAAAAGTGTTGCAAAATAAAGTTATTATATATAAGTATAGTTTTCAGTTTTAATGAATAGGGGGAGATGAGCTTCAGATACATTGGTGTAAGAAATTAAGAGAATTTTCAAACTTGATCGATTATCTCTAGAACTACTGGACTGATTTTAATGACATTTGATATGTACATACATTGACACAATACAAAACAAATAACAATTCATGAAGTTAGCAGAAAAACGGCAACAGTTAATAGACAGCACAATGAAAGATATTTGACAGATTAAGGCTTATATTTTCCTGTGGAGAAAAAAAATTCAGACTAAGAAACTAAAATTACTTTCTTGCCAACCCACAATATCTTTAATGCACATTTAATTTTAACAGTTATAAATCGAAGAGATACTAAAAAATAATGGATTGCTTGTGCTAAAATGGTAAGATTTTATACACTAAAGACGATAGCTAAGACTGTTTCTGCAGTTAAGAGATAGAGATACGTTTTTTGCATACTTTATTTTCTCTTTTTTTCTTAAAAAATCTTTTGTAAGTAATATTATTCATTTCTTGGCAGTCTTTATCTCCTCCCAGTTTCAGAGACCCCCACAGTTCTATTTTTAAAAGCATGTATTTTTTGCATTTTATTTCCTTCAGAAATAGATTCATTAATATAAAGAATAAGGAAGCCATTCCACGAAATATTTCGTACTCTAACAAAGAGAAGTTTATGAAACAAAAGCCTTGTAAAAATAATGTTTTTGAGGATTCAAAATGCTTTTACTGAAAGCGAATTTTTCTAGTAAGAATAAATTTCTGAAAGAATCTTAGAACACTTGAAAATTTGCCATATCTACACAAAAAGGGTATTTCATTCAACAGTGCAAGCAACACTCTTTTATACAGCACTCCGCTGAAGTAAACAAAAAACAGCTAAATAACCACACGGAAAATTTTTTTTTGAAAGTTTCTTTTTGGAATAAAGCAGGGAAAACTTAAAAAGGGAAAAAATTTTAGATTTAGGAGAGGAACTTAAGGGAAATCATTAAAATTTCCTTTTATATTCCACCGCATATGAAACTGTGAACATGTATGTAAGATTGATAAAAAACATTTTATGTATATGCGTATGTATAAAAATAGAGCAAACAAATTATCAGTTTCAAAATTTATAGATTTTAGTGGGATAATTTGTGAAAGAAGAATTTTTGAAGATTTGAATGTATGTTTGTGATTTCAAAGGATTTTTGTACATAGTTAAGTTAGATGACAAATTACTTTAAAACGAAATGAGCATAACAGTTTTTAAAAAAGTAATATTACACATATTATTATTATTTTCTTAATATATATATATGTGTGTGTGTGTATCATCTACCAATATTGTATTGTTTTTGAAAAGTTTGCCTTTGAAAAAAACTAACAATCCACAGAGATACTTAGTAGGAAACTATGTACAATTTAACCAGCGCAGAATGAAGAACTATAAAGTGCAAACAGGGTCAGATTTACACTCTCGTACAAATGGACAAGATAAGGATTGCGGACTCACCACTACCCTCGCTTCCCCGAAATTTCTCGATCGTTGGTAGCACGCAATTGCAAAAATAATTCTTGCCCCAGACGACACCAACTATCTATTTTCTCTGCTTGAAAGTTGCTCTATATTTGGGCGAGTGAATATCGCAGTTTAATTAGCACACGCTAAATGTTACTATGAACAAAATTGCAGCCCTAGGCACAATCCAATTTTGCCATTACCTGAATCTGGCTCTGAGAGTATAAGAATGAAACCCTAGATCAGTGGTTTCCAAACTTACTTTGCCCATTGACCCCTTTTTATACCAAATTTTGGTCATAAACCCCCTAAGTATAAAATAACTCTATTTCAATGAATATAATAGAAAAACAACAAATATAATTTAGGTGTCCTGAAAATGGTAAAGTTAAATGAAAATAAAAATGATTAAATAAGAAAATTTTATAAATAAATATCAGAAAGTATATATGGTTAATAAACTAATGTACAACACATCAATTGTATTAAAATATTTATGCAGCGAATTTGTTGCATTCACTTCACACATCTTTCGCCTCTTTTATACTGTCAGACTTTAGATAAATTATTTCATGTAATGGGGTGATTCTATTCCCATTTAAATATTATAAACGGCCACATCCATCGACTTTCCCCGTGCGACGCTTGTCATTACCTGTGTTTTATGCACCTATCTATAATACTTTACTCTAACAAAAATTTTAACACGTAAAAACCATGACTCATTTATCTTAACTTTCATAGTAATGGAAATGCGGTTTCACAAATATTTTACTTGATATCAAACATTTCGTGAATCCCAAATTAATTTTAATTTACCACAAACCCGCTCATCAGTCGCAAGGACCTCTAGGGATCCATAGGAATCTATGAGAACCTATTCTCTAAAGTAATTCTTATATTAACATAAATATTTATATTTATTAGTCATGACAGTAAATTTTGTCTTTACTTTTTAGATGCAAATATATAATTATGTATCTCTCTTAATATGATGATGATGTCGTATCCATGACGCGACCAAATCAAACAGTACCATGGGCCCAGATGACTGTTCTGGCAATCTGTTCAATATTATCCACATAGAAGTTTGTTGACGAAAACAGGACCTCTATTTCTTGTCTTCTATCAAGAATAGCTGGACAGTCAAAAATATGAGCAGGTGTTAGCTCCGATCTAAACAGTTATCACAATTTTTGTAAGTGCTTCTACCATCCCTATCAATCTTCATTCCTCTGTGATGACCTATTCTTAGCCTAGCAATAGTCTTCTCTCTTGATATTCTTTGATATTAATATCATATAAATAAATAAATAAAACTTCAAATGTATTACATAGAGAACAAGCAAAATAAAATTTCGATATTTCTAGTCGTTATATACAGTATGCCCACTTAAGTCCCTTGCATCCTCTTAATTTTGGAGCCGCTGTAGCTATGTTCATAAAAGCGGTGTCTAGGTAAAGTAACCATGCTCTACTGAATATAACCACCTACGGGGACACTTGGGGAAAAACTGGGGAGTTAGACTTCCTATCTCGAAAATGAAACGAGATGAAGGGGAGAAGGGGAGTATTTACAAAGTTGTAGAACATCATCGATTTAGTACAAAAGGAGACATGACGGTGCTCTTGGTCACAAGACACCTTCAGTGAAGCAGTACCTCTCCAAAGAATTCTGGAATCAAATAATTGGGTATGGTGGTGTCGAAGATTGGCCTCCACATTCATCTGATCTGACTCCACTGGACTTTTTCCAGTGGGGATAACTGAAGAGAAGATGTATGCGACCTATACGCAAGCATTGCAAACCTTCAAGCACGCATAACGGACGCTTGAGCCAACGTGCCATTCTCTATGCTCCAACGTGTGCAATGTGACATTCAAATGAGGATCCAAATGTGCATTGGAGCAAACGGTGAGAAGTTTGAACATATCAAATAAAGGTATATTCTTATGACAAGGTTGTTTTTTCTTTCTCAGATCGTTTTTCTCACGTCACAGTGTAGGAAATCACGAAAATACAAATGCGAGGTTTAACCGTTCTATTCTTTGCATTAATGTTCACAAGGTCTCTTTTCCTACTAAATCGTTGATGCTCTACAACTTTGTAAATAATATTTTTTTCCCATTTCGTTTCGTTTTCGAGATAGCAATGCTAACTCCGCAGTTTTATACCAGGTGCCGCCACAGGTGGTTCTATTCAGAAGCGCATGTCTATTTTACTATACATAGATACCACTTGCATAAATATAGTAGCAACCTTTCCAATGTTAAGAGGGGGGAAAGGGACTTTAATGAGCATACAGTGTTTTCAGTCATTCTATAGATTCTTCCCAATCATCTTCATTTTATTCTAAATTTTTAAATATCGCTAAATTTCTACTTCAGTAATCTGCCTTTCATTGTCCTTATAATTTAGGTTAATTTTACATTTGTATCAACACACGTTAAAACACATTAGCTGTATCCACTAAAATAAGTTTTCCTTTAATGCACAATTATTTTTTTATTTAGAAGTTAAAAGCAGTGGAAGATATCTACTGAACTACGATTTTCATTAATCCTCCTTTGATGAAAAGAATGGGAGTTTGTTAGACATTGCTTTTAATATAGCTTTAGAAAAAAATATTCTTTTAGAGTTTTCCCTCGCTATACAATCAAACTTTCTGTACTGGTTTAAAAAAAAATCCTTTGATTTTTTCAGCGATAGATTTCTAATACCGCTTTTACTGTTTCGAAAATATCATACAAGTCAACTCAAGCAACTTCTTTAACAAGCTCTCCCCTTCTCTCCTATTCCAGTTTAATCGTGCTCCTAATTTGGCCTTATATCTAGAAAAAATATCCGGCTTTTTTCCAAAATAAACTATCTGGAGAAATACGTTGGTAGTATTGTATAATGTAGTTGCCTTTCGTTAAAAAAAATGTATCTCGAATCCAATTCCAATGGATAAAATTTTGGAAATGCACCCGACTGGGAGAAGTTTCTGCATTAAATACGCATGGTTGAACAAAAAAGGCCATTAAAATACTGCAAAATAGTTATATAAGTTTTAGTTAGAAATATCAAGTACATTAGAATTTTAATTATTGAATATTTAGTAGGTGGAATATGCTGTAAAGGCGTCGCTGAAAACAGAGTTTCATATGATTATGATAAGAAAATTAACGAATTAGTAAACCTTTAAAATTCAAAAGAGCTTATTTATGAAAAGTTTACAAAGTAAGAGATTAATATAAATATTAGAAAAATTTAATTGTCAGGTTTTAAAGAGAAATAAGATTCTGTAATATAATTAAAAGGTGAAATATATATTTTGAGGAATATACTTATATGTGTACTCTGAAGTACCTTTGAATTAGATATAGACAATGTTATACACACACACACAAATTGTATAACTGCGCTTCATTTATGCGTGCATAAAAGTTCTATGATAACTACAAATGACCTCGAACTTGGGTCGTTGTTAATCAATTGTTTCAACTGCTAGAATGAGTTAAACTTTTGATTTAGAAGCCTTCTATTATGGAAAAATAATGGGTACTTGAAGCCTGGGCCCTTCAATTTGTGAAATCGTCAGAGAAGTAGAGCTTTTAAGGTCGACAGTGTCAAGAGTATTCCGAGAATACAAAGATAGTGGGGGGAAAACTAGCGATCAAACAAACTGCAAGAGACAATTGCCCTTGAATGAATGTATGTGAGTCGAGAGTCATCAGTATTGTTGGTAACCAATGAACTCAAACAATAGCTCAAACTCTACAGCTAAATAATTAGGGTTCCAATAGTGCAATCAGTAAACGGAAGGTGCAACAATCACTTTACGGTATGGGCTTTAGTCCCGTAGACATCAATAATACTATTTCTTAATCCACACCATCAGGCTGGGCAAGAAAACAAGGACTCAAGGGAACTGAAAACGAGAAGCATGGATTTATTGAGTCTCGATACAAACTGTTTCATTCTATTGGATAACTGAGAAAATGGTAAAAGAATCACGAAGAAATGAATGCTGCATGCTAGGATGGAACTGTACAAGGTCTTGGAGGCTCAATCATGACTTAGGTAGTTTTTTCAAGGCATTTTATAGGGTATCTACAGAGCTTCCCCTCTCTCTCTCCCCTCCCCACACAATACGATTCGGTTACGTAGAGTTTCTGGGGTATCAGCTCCCATTTATGTTGCACTATCATCCACATAGAAATGGAGTATTCCAGCAAGACAACCACATCTCTCACAAATCCCGGTTGGCTACTACCTGGTTAAATGAACATTCCTCTGACTTCTGTCTTGAATTGGTCCTCTATTGAGCACTTTTGGGATGTTTTGGAGAAAGTTGTGAAATCCCATCACGCAACACTAGCGACCCTTACTGAATTATGAACAGCTCTAGTTGAAGTTTGACAAGCCATTCTTATATGAAACGGTTCAACAAAATAATTGAATCTATGCCTCGCAGTGGGCAGTGATTATCAAGCCAAAGAACCTCTACTGGTTATTAACTAATTCAGCGATACTTCAGTGTTACTCCTTCCTCCACACACAGATGGATTCACAAATGTTTGATAGAATTCATGTCAAGTAAAGAGCTCGGAGACCCAATTACCACTTGAAATTCATTCAAATATTCCGCGAACCACTCACTACTTGATTATTCTGCTCTTATGAAATGGTACATTATCTTGTTGATAAACGTCATAATCTGCCAAGAAAACTGTTGCCATATGAAAGGAAGCGCTTGATCTATGATAATCACATAACGCACAAATGTCGGTTATTACACTTAAAATAAATATGGATCCTAAAGGGCTAACATGTAGTGCGGTGGAAGTTAAAAAAACAAGATATCGAAGCGAGATAAGAAAGCGAATATAGTTACTTTTACCCTACAGCAGTGCTTCTCAAATTTACAATACTTGCCACCCAATTTTCAATCATAATTTTCATCGTGCCTGACTCCCCCCCCCCATACAATAATAATGCGACTGCAATAAGAAAGCAATTTATGTGACTCTAAAGATACAATACGGCCTGAATTACAAACTGTGCAAATTATCAAGATAAGAATTAAATTTTGTATTTGTTACTTTTAAGTAATTGGTATTTTAAGCTATTTTTTAGCAATAGGATAATTATTATGTTGCTTTTCTTTTCTAATTTTTAAATTGGAACAGAAAGCAATAAACATGCAATGTGTATTTTATTTTTTCTTATATCACAATGTATTTTGTCTTGCTTTCTTTGAGTAAATTAATAATTTTCTTTTAATAATCTTTTAAGAAAATAATCATTTATTTTTGACATGCTCGCACCCTCTACGTAAGATTATTATGCACCCTTAGAGGCGTGCCTCACATATTCAGAATCGTTGCCCTTACGGTATACACAATTACTGAGTTAATCGCTAACAGTGTTTGTGTAGCTCCAGAATGACGTTTATTTGGACCAATAAGTAAGTATTCACAAATTTGTAATTTCTATTATTGACTTTTTTCATTATTGATTTCTATGTTAGAGGGTGTTTGAAAGTTCTATTAAAACCTTTAATTGTACTTAAAAAGACACACAACTCATTTGAACAGTATTTTTTTACCATAGCTAGAGTAAGTGGACGAAAAAAAGACGTACAAAATGCTACTTTCTGTAAAAAGAATTGTCCGGCAAATGAAAGAAAATGACTGATTTAATTCTATAAACCTTTGTGGGTTATTCTAGATGAAAAGTAAAATTTACTGTGTATATGAAAGAAAAACAAATGTAAAAAAAAATACGTGATTTTTAATAATTTTGTCAACATATTTTGAGAAGGAAATATTCATAGAAGAAGGAATACTGAAGAAATATCTTAGGATATACATTCATATCTTTCATACATTTTGGATACCACAATAAGATGAAAATTATTTTTAAGTAACAAATGAATTGAAATTGGGAAAAAAAATAAATACCTTATTCCTAGTAGAAATTCAGTTATTTACACACTTTAATTCAGAAAGTTTCGATCCGTCTGGAGTGAGTTTGAATAAAAAACAATCAGGGTGAAAATGTTGCAAATAATGGTTGAAAAACAAAGTTTCGAGAGAGTCTAGAGCGAGTGTTGGAAAAACACATTAATTTTGGTGCTGAAGACTGGATAAAAAGTATAGGAGCCTTCCCTGAAATAATTAAGTTTTCTTTGCTTTTCTAGTCATTATAGAGGTGCTATATGCTCTCTCTAAAATAAACCCAAAACAAAGTACCTGTAAAGTACGCAAAAAACAGTGTTCGGAATTAAAGAAATCGCACGAAACGTTTTCCTTTTTATGAATAGTTTTGTAAAGATATACAAAAGTTCTGAAAATAGAGAGAGAAAGAGAGATATATACAAAATCTAAATACAGTGAAAAATAATGCTTGAACAGAGAAAATGTTACATTAACAATAAAACATTTATTTACACTTCTTTTCAAAGTTGATCAATGAGAATGATGCTTAGACGTAAGCTTTTAATTTATTTTCTTTTGATATAATGAGTGATATTTCAAATATATTGCTTTTAAGATACCTACTTTTATTTTGAACAAATTTAAATATCTTAGAAAGAAAACTGGTAAATTGCATTGCTTGGAATATATAATTTAGTCACTTATTTTTTTCTACAGCTAACGAAAGACAAGGAATTAGATTTTTTTTTTAGCTAAATAAATATTACTTAAAAATATTTTGCTTAGAAAAATAGAAATGAGTATTCCGCAGTCATTTGGAGCATGCACTTCGATTGTAAGGAAAGAGTTTGGAATAAGCATCTGGTAAATATCCATTAAGTATGCCCAAAATCACAGATTATAGTCTTACTTATTTATATACTAAAGATAAAAAAAGGTATTACTTGTTATTGAGTGGTATGAATTAAATTCAGTGTGTGTAAGATTATACATTGCGTGAAAGGGAAAAGTTACTCCATGAAGCGGTGTTCAGAAAAAGATCAAAATCGCAGATTATATGCCTCTTATCGAGTTATGTAAATTATGAGATGTAAACATGATGCTCGATTTTTTCACTTTCGGCGAGTACGATATAAGGGAAGAAAAAGCAGATTCTTCAATAATCGCGGAAATTGGTTGGATTAAGGAATTATGTTAGTGGGACTGTTTGCCAATATAAAGAAAACGTATTGTAAAAGAGATGTCAGATCACCGTCAACGAAGGTAGCTCCAGTAAAAACAGATGAATTCATGAGAAAATAAATGACCGAACTCAAAAGGGCTTTGTACATCTATCTCATGACAGCATTTAGCCATTTACAAGCACCAATAGTGCACTAACTTTGCGAAAGATTATTAAAAGAAAGGAAAGCGGTATGCTTGGAGGTGTGCCAGTGTTGAAATTGCCTCACCAAATGTGGGACAAATTCATCCATCGAAAAGTGATGAAAGATTGGAAATATCCATTCATCAAGTTGTTACAGCATAAGGACATCCTGGATGCTCCCTCTCGACTAGAATCATTATCCACCGATTGGCCACCAGCGGTCAACATTCGTGTGACGCCTGTTAAGAAGACTCTCACTGACCCAAGAACACCTACTCTCTCGTTTGAAATATAATCGGGATAGTTCTACAAGCACGACGGAATGGGATTTGTTTTGAGACGGGTCACACTGTTTGACATTGGCAGTCATTGTGTATATATCTAGTGTCAAAATGGTAACAGGTTTAACCCGACCATTACTATGTAACACCACACCACATGAAAACGCAGCATAATTGTTTGTAGCACCATTATCTTCAATATCCTTAAACGATGATACTGTGATGGCCCAACAATATGTGGATGACATGCTTCTTCAGGTAGCACTACCCTTCCTTCAGTCCGTATACAATGTTATTTACCAATAAGGAAACACCCGACCACACACGGCACTCATCAGCTAACAAACCTTGTAAGATACCCATGGGTTCCTACCCCTCGGTATCCTCTGGTGTTTCACTCATCGTGAGCTTCTTGGACGAAATTTGTCCTGATTAGCGGGTACCGCTATCACGCGACTCAGAGGAAAAACTGTGTAAATGGTTGAGAGTGTAAGTGACTTTATCTTAAAGACTACAATTTGCGTGCTCATCATTCGTCTCAAGGACATTTTGGTGTTCTATAGCTATTAACAACGGATTTTCAATCTACTGATCATTCGGTGTTGTTGCTCACCATATTGTTGAATCATGTTTGAATAAACATAGCTTATTGTTTAACAGTGTCTTGCTCTGTTAGCCAATTTCAATCAGTCTTTGCACATTCATTCTCGCAGTGTTGCATTTACACAGTGACGTAGTTAAATTTAAATATAAATTTAAATATTATTTTCTTCAAATTCAAATTTATTACTGGAACTCAAATTTTATTTTTCTTCGAATTCAGAATTATGATTGAAAATTTCAAATTTTTTTAAACTTTTAAAAGTTTTTTTATAAATTATGATTTGTGTATGATTCTCTATATTAATTAAAAGATGAGTTTGCGTGTGTGTGCGCGCAACATAAAAACGGAATGAATCAGACCTATGAATTTTGGTATGTTTAAACTGTGGGTCATGATGGTTTGCCCCTCCAATAGTTTTTTTTGGCACGTTCGCTGTAGTTTTCTTAAAATTCAGTTTTGAAGTGTTTATTCATATATCTTTGGTGATATCATGTCGTATGCGTGATGACACATCTGTCTCTGAATGTGATAATTATCCTCTTATTGTAGGTTTTAGAGATTTTTTTTTCCTATTCTCATTACTCCTATGATTATTTATCTTTATATTTATTAATTTTTTTGTGTGATAGAGTTATAACTACTTTTGGAATAGATAATCTCAAAAAATGTATTCCTTCAGCAATTGTATTTTAGTTGCGATAACTCAGCTTGCATTTACAGTAATGATTTTGTACTTTTGATATAATTTGGTTGAGACTAAAATTATCTTATTTTTTTCTGCAGTCTAAGCTAAACTTTGGTTTGATTTACCTGTTTTAGATTGATTTTAACTTAAAATGATGCTAATATTGTTATTTGTAATTTATCTTTCAGTTTACACCTTTGGGCAATTTTTGATAGTTTGATCAAAGCTATGTCTGTTTTAGAAAGATTTTTACTTTAATTAAAATTAATGTTGTAGTTTTTTTCCATTTTTTTACGGCTGAATTATTTGTTTTTAATAATTTTTAACTTCAGTTAATTTAAACTTTTTAAATTTCTTTTCTCTTTTAGGCTTTCTTATATATATCAGTATGTGTATTGGGATCCCATATTTGTTGCCAATTTGGCAAATTGTCAATTGTCAAATACAATAAAAAAATCAAACTGTTGGCGTAATTCATTCGTCGTGTTAGGTACGGATTACATTAAGATTTTAGTTAGAATTCTTTATGGTAGGATTTAATTTTAGCTAAGCTCTTTTCATCTGTTTTACTACCTCTGACAATAAAGTTCGATGAATCAAATCAGAACTGCCGATCTGGCGACACTGGCAAAACTAAACGTTGCACACGCATAGCGCCAGGTGTTGACCATCTGCCACCACCGTTGTTTAGTTGAGCGTCGTTTGTGTTCTGTGTAAGACCTATTTTACAAAGTTCTTGCTTAGTGCGTTGGCTCTTAACTCAGAACAGGAAAATGAATGAACAACAGATCAATTTAAAGTTTTGTTTTAAGCTTGGCAAGGCACCGACAGAAACTTATTCGATGCTGGCACGTATTTATGAAAATCAATCACTATCCATGAAGTGTGTGTACGAAAGGTTCGCTCGTTTTTGAGAAGACCGGGGAAGTGTTTTTGACAATCTCCATAGCAAAAAACCGGTGACTCCGTCAGTGACGAAAACATTGAGAAAGTGAACAAATTAATCACGAAAGATCGTCAATTAATTTTGCGCATGATAGCTGGAAGATGAATGCTGCAAGGTGCATTGAAATTTTGACCCGTTCCATGAAACGTCTACGCAGGGTACGACCCCAGTACACACAAGGTTTATGGTTTTTTTTGTTCACGACAATGCTCGCCCTCGCACAGCCAATATCGTCAAATAGTTCCTAGCAAAAAAAAGGGGGGGGGAGGGTGCAAATTGAACATCAACCATTCTCGCCAGATCTTAATCCTTCCTATTCCCATGACTCAATCTCGCTTTGAAAGGAAAGAGATTTGACGATAGTTCTGACATCCAACAAAACGTGACAAGGCTTTTAAATTCCATCTCAAAGGAAGACTTTTTGCAAAGTTTCCAGGACGTGTACAGCAGATCTCAGCGGAGCATGGTTATGGGAGGTGACTATTTTGAAGGACAGTGAGGTAACTTTCGTTAATATATCATCTACTTTAATGATACAGGACTATTCACCGAACTTTATTGTCAGAGGTTGTAAATTGCTTTTGACTCAATTAATGTTTTAATTTTATTTTAAGTTTAGAACGCTTCAATATTTATTAATTAATGATTATTTTCATGAAATGCACTGCTTCGTATGGTTATGGGTTGCCCTAATGCATGTTGATTGCTTAAATTACTGTAAGATTTTCAGATTTTATTTGCATTAAAAAAGGAGGAGTGGTATTAAGCAGACATAAAGACCCAGCCGAACGAAACTTTGCAAGGGAAGCTATGAGCAATGCTGATGTGCATCTCAAAGCGAAGCTTCAAAATTTTTACTTTAGGTTTTTTAGCGCGTTTTTCACGTAGTGGAACAAAAGAGTTATTATAGGACGCAAATTTCGTCTTCGTTTCCATATTTTGTCGTACCTTTTTCTCAGCCAATAAGCAACCAATTGACCTCGGGTTTTCAGCATTTGGTCGCATTTGTGCCCTAGATGAGCCGAATCATATTTAAATTTAATCATTTTTAATTTTTTTAGTACAGTACTACTTTCTGTTAGTAAAAAGTTCAAGTTGCATTATTGTAAAATACAACATGTGAAAAACGCGCTAAAATTATTAAGCCATGCCAATGATTGATATCTTGTTTTTAATTCGACATTGAAAAGATTTGGGTACGTTTTTCTGTCTACTTCTTAAATAAAACCTTCTAGAGTTATGATTCTTACACTATCTGATTTATCCAATTTTTTTAATGAAAATTGACTCTGTTTGCAGCATGTAAGCTAATAAGCCACCTTTTGATGAATCGTCAACCCTTAAATGCATATTTTTGCCAATTGTCTACATTGCAGTTCCACTTGATTTTATTCAAAAACCTGAGTGTGTGCATCACCGAAAGCACTTTGATAATTATTGACAATAAATCCTGGGTGAAAGAGAAAAAATTGATATTACTTTTGGTGTGTGGGTAAGTTATGTATTATTTTTTTGGTTTTTAATGTGGTGGGGGATAAAATTCAATGTGTTACTTGGAGAGATATTTTCTATGAAAAAATGATTTATCTAATTAAAAGAAAAATAACTCCTCATCGTTGTCAGGTAAGCTATCTATGTTTGATGTCACATTTGAAAATTTTATTGAATATATGCCAGATTTTCGGTAAATACTGTTTGTTGCTAAATGTCTATATACAGCTTTTTTCGAAATAAGTACTCAATATTATTACCTGGATTTATAATTTATGTACCCTATGGCTACATTACACTATAAAAACAATTTTGTAGCACTCAAAACAAAAAAAATCATGCATTTCAGGGGTAAAAATGACAGTGAAACGTTTCAATTTCCAATTCTTTATTTTAAAATCTTAACAACCAGAAAACCATCGATCGAAACGACGTTGGATTTGTACTATATGCGGAATGAACACTTTCTTTTAGAAAAAAAATAGGAAAAGAAGGAGGTCCGTTTAATTTTATAAATTTTTTTACTAATTACACAATCAATGATCATGTTTTTTCTTTTTTCAAAAAGGTAAACAACTTTTTGCATGGTCTTTACGTATAGTTTGTTATATGATGCTATGGTCTATTTTGGGTGATCTTTGAATCTATTCGTTTATTCTTTGTTGCAGAATTATGATTTATTTTCAAATGAATCATCGCAGAAACATATTCTTTCAAAAATTCTCTGAAAATTATTTAGAAGATAGTTATCGTAAGGTCATAATCAAAAATTTTTTTTTTTTAATTTTTTAATATTTTTTCATGCATTGGGTTGGATGTGTGACCCCTCTTAAAAAAAATCCTATGCAAACCGGTTGTAGAGATTGATGAGTTTTACTTTAAAAATTCAGCCAAATATTTTTTTAATAAATAAGTTTTTTTAAGAAAAAACTAAAGTTTTTATACACATCTTTAAAAGGTATTTCTGGCTGAAATGTATGCCCCAAATAAAGTTATCCATTAGTGATATTACAAGGAGCTATTCGAGAAAATCGTGAAACATCTAACGCTTTGATAATAATAAAAAAATATTTATAAATAAATACTTATGATATCCTCACAAACTCTTATGAAGTATTTTGAAATCTTGATTTTTGTTACTATCGTCGTGATCTTCTAATTAGCAACAAAAAAAAAACAACTAAATAATAAAAACATTTAAGAAACATTTTGTCCTTTCCAGGTTATATTAGAAATGGAATAATAGAAAGAACTAACATCCAGTTTTGGAATAGTTGTCCATTTTGAAGACATAGCAAGTCATATTGCATTTGCTAGTTAGTATTTTTAAGTCAAAATGGTAAAAAAAAATAAAAAAAAAAACTTTGTAAGTGACTGTTTTTAACTACTTTCGTAATTTCGAGTCCACATGAGCAACTTAGAATTAGTCGTAGAAAAACCTTGCATATGCCTCGGTAACATGAATTTGAAACTTTAAGGTTTCTATGTTAAGATTATAAGGCTTTTTGTTTAATTTTTTTGACAGTTTATAACACTCTGAGAAAATAACTTACTGTTACCAACTATAAACAGCCGATTTAAGTATATAATAGTCGAAATACCCGAATAAAGTGTGCATGGTGTAGCTTTGACCTTATAAAGATATTCGATTTACAGTTCAACTAAAAATGCATCTAACGATAATTTTGAGTACTTCGCATCGATTTTAGTAATTTGAATAATTTCAAAATCTTTTCCTTCACACTGAAAATGAGGGTAAGATAATTTTTGTCAGAAACCGAGACCCCTTTTGTGATAGGTAAATCTGCAAAACCCAGGGCTTTTAAGAATGTTACACACTTGCCTGTCCAATACGATGCTCAATCAAATGCGTGGATGACTGCCGCACTCTTTAAAGACTGGTTTTTTTCACCACTTTGTGCCTGAGGTCAAGGAATCCTTCAAAAGCCTTGGTCTACCAGAAGATACTAAAGCCATCCTTCTTTTGTACAGTTGCAAAGCCACCCTCTAATAGATGAGTTAGTTTCTAGAAATATTGTTGCTACTCTGCTCCCACCTAACGTAACATCTTTGATTCAACCCATGGACTAAAGGGTTATTCAAAATTTTAAATGCTTTTATAGAAGGTCTTTTATTCAAGGCCTGTTAAAGGCCGAATGTGACGTGACTGATTTTCAAAAAAAGTTTACAGTAAAAGATGCCGTCTATGCTATTGCACTGTCTTAGAACCAGGTAAAAAATACAACACTCCAAAAATGCTGGAGAAAACTTTGGCCAGCTGCAAACCCTGCATCTGACCTAACTCTACAGATTTATGAGGAAGAATACCATCAAGACGCTCTGACCAAAGTTTTGGACGTCGTTAGAAGTGCTGACAATCCCTTGAAGAACCTGCCTGAAGATGAGGTAGAGGAGTGGCTTCTAATCGACGAGAATGAGCCTGTTGAACAAGAACTAACCGATGAGGACATTATCAACATTGTAGTAAACCCTCAGCCTACTCAAAATCTTGAAGAAAGTGACTCAGATGCCGAAACGGAAGAAAAGGAAAAAATCAGCTGGGCTGAAGCTTCAGAATCACTAAATAAGTTTATCTCTTTTGCAGGGCCGATCCTAAGGTGTTGGCCGCCCGCGTGCAAAGACCTAATGTGCCACCCCTCTAGAGCATTTTTGTATACTTTGATTTATACTTAACGTTGACGTTTTAAACTAATATACCTGTATAAGAGTAAAAAGCGAAACATAAATAAAATTTGAAGTTCAGAACTTTATTTTTTCGACAGCTAGTAGCTTATAATAGCTACAAAATACTTTAACAGAATAATAAACAAAACAAAAATATTACCTTTAAAATAAAAATAAACATTTTATAATTAGATATACTAGGCAACAGTATTTACGTAGGAAATATAATCTAATAATTAAAAAAATACTGAGCATAAATCTCGTGAAACGAAAAATATATTCACATGTGTTTAAAATTAAGAAAATTTTTAGGTTTTGTCGGATTATCTCTAGAGATTCTGGTCAGATTTAAACGAAATTTGGTTTGTGCATAGGTTTGACATTATACAAATAATAACCCTTCAACATTCATCCACAAGATCGAGCGTAACACTCGTCGGAAGGTATAAACCAGAGGATGCAGAATAGAACAACATTATGTGGTTAATAGGAGCTATGGCTCCCTCTTGCAGATATACAGGCCTCCCATGAGGATATTATACTGAAAATAAGGGAGTTAATGAGTTTCTAGGGCAAATGGTTCCACTCGTCAGGCATCCATTTATTAGGCTTTGAAAGGTGTTTGCGAGTTGCAATTGCCTTCCTTAGAGCATCTCAGGCATGCTACATAGGGTTGAAGTCTGGATATCTGGCTGGCCAATCCACCCGGCGAATATCCTCATTTTCCAGAAACAATGTGACCTCGCATTATCATCCATTGAAATGAAATTAGAGCCAACTTTTCCCTGAAAGATCTGATTCCTATATCTTGCAGCAGTTCTAATGTCTCTTTCAAAGACATTTGTATATGAGGACGGTCTCATTTAATGCCTTCCCATATCATCAAGCCTCCCTTGTCGTAATCATCGATTTTTCAGACATTGGTAGCGCGCGCGGTCCCTGGTTCTTCTCTTATATAATCACTCATTAGGCTGACATTATTACTACAAGAATCACTGATTAGGCTGAACCGGGACTCATCAGAGAAAAAAACGGTCACCCATGCTCCATCTCTGCCACCGACAACAATTACAGCCTCTCACCGCTGATTGGACACTCCAAAGACAGGAGAAAGAGGAATATAAGTCGCGCACACGATAAATTGTCTGATGTTTACACTGTCTTTCTAATATTCTCCAATTCATGTGTGAATGAGGTGTTAACGGACAGTCCCTCTGCCCACAGGAAGTGCATGGTCATTGACCAAAAGGAACATAGGGGATGAGAGCGGTATAGAAGGGGTAAATGACCTGTAACGTGTTGTTAACCACACGGATTTTTATGTAACCGTATAAATTATGTGAGAAATACAGTTTATACAGTCCACTGAGAGAAGTTGCTCTCTCTCTCTGCTGTATGATAACTGCTAATAGTGAAAAAAATGCATAAATGCTTTTAAGAATCTCATAAAAATTAATTTCATATAGTAAAAGTAAATCAAACATTTAATAAAATATTTTAAAAAATAGCTTTTGATCTAAAGGTTATTTTTTTTAATTAAATAGGATCTCTAAAACAAGAATAAGTAACAAGTAAACATGTTGTAAATTTTAAAAAAACTTTACCTCAAATAATTTTCAAAATGAAAGACCTTAAAAGTTTAATATTTAAATTATGTTAAGAAAAAAAGTCATGGTGGGCCGCAATCTATGTACTGGTGGACCCCGTGTTTGATATGTCTGGGCTAAATGGATTAGTTGATATGAAATTACTCTTGAACTAGGAGATGGAGTATTCTTATAAGCAGGAAGCTATACTATATATATCATGATTATCTTTTAATATATGCTTTTTTATTAAAATCTAATCATGATCTGTTACATCTGCTTTATTTTTGTTCTTAGTTCTATGTTGTGAATCTCTTGACTCGCCTATTTGATTACATTACATCGTTACATTTTGGATTCTTTAAAAAAAAATCGCATTGAATCCGTAATTTTTAAAACTCAGTACTTAAGTAGGTACCAACAACATAAAATAAAATTTAAAATTTCGGAAAACTTTACTAATATGAATAATACTGAGTGAAAATTGAAGTGTTTTTCAAAAAGGCTTTGTAATGAGAATAAAAAATGTCTTCGTAAAACAACTTTAGTAAAAATCGTTTTTGTTAAGCATCGACCCACAGTGCCGCTGATAAACAAACAAAAAAAAAAACCCTTTACCATGGCGGTATTACCCGCTCTTCCACTAATTTTGCTCCAAATGAAGAATGTGTATAAAGAGTAGACACACTGATAGACAATGGGCCAACACTCTATGCATTAACATTCTACTTTTCTTAAACTGTGTTATGCCATCGGAAAACCGGAACTTATTTTGATTTTTCAATAACTATTTAAAATTCAACATATATTCAGTCAACTTATTATAATTTTTATTTTAAGAAATTCGAAATTTTTTTTGCTTGATTAATAGAATTATATGCGGCCAGTGGCCGCCCCCTTGTTCTGGCCGCCCGCGTGCGGTGCACACCTGCTAGGATCGGCCCTGCTCTTTTGCTGAGGCTAGTACTAGCTACAGTGCTTCAGAAATTATTTATTTCCATATCATTAAAAATAAATTTTATACTTAACGCCAAAAGTCAAGAAAACAAAAAGACATTCGTGACTTTTTTAAATCTAAGTGAAATATGTTTTACAGTACGTGCACATACATTATATGAAATGTAATATAAACTTTGTTGTATGTATTTGCATACTGTATTTGTAGTTTAATTATTAATCTAATTGTGTTCTTATAATTACCGCCCGATAGACCGGAATTTTCGGTAGTCCGGCACCAAGCCGGTCCCGAACGTGCCGGATTATCGGACTTCTACTGTATTTTACCTTAAATAGTTAAAACCATAATTTTCCATTATTGCCATTTTATTTCTTATCACATGCAGTTATGTGTTTCAAAGTAAAATAACCGTGATTAATCATCGTGATGATTAATTGTAGTAAAACCTTAATTACATACGCGCGCGCGTGTTTTCCCTTTTCTGAAACTAAAATCACTAAGATACGAACAATTTCTTAATGGAGAATATCTCGTACAATGACAAATAACTGCATTATCCTTCGAGTATATGTGGACTAACAAATGTTTAAAGCAAATCGCTCTCTGTTTTTAGTGTCCGAATTGATTTGTAATCAAAGTTAAACGCGCGTCTCAAATTAAGCAAACCACTCTGCCCTCATCTGCTGAAGTTGCTAATTTGTTTTTAATGCAAATATTTTACTTAGGAAAAAAATTATAAAAACGGTATTCGATTAAAACAAGCAAATGATTGTTTTCCGCTATAAATAATTAAATGCATTGATTTCTTTCGTTGTGGTTCACGAATTCATTTGAACAAAATAAAGTTACAACGTAAGAGGGAAATAATTATAAAGCAATTTTAATTATAGGTTTTCTTCGAATAGAATTAAAAGTATTTTAGAAACGAATAATTAGTATCAAATTAGCGAAGGTAAGGAAATAAACAATTAGTTCCATTCTTATTCACATTTTCTTCAGAATTGAAATTAAGAGTTTATTTTTAGTATATATTGATATATGGAAGAGAATCGTACGTTTTATATATAATTATTAGTTAGCACACATATTCTTCTAAAAGATCACTAATTATGGAACTAAAAAATTTTGTGTGAGGTTATTTTTTCGTTTAAGAAAGTAATTTAAATAATTGTTTATGGACAAAATGTAAAATTTTCCATTTTGTCTAATATTATTTTGTATTGTATGTACTGTTGTTATTTCATGAGAAAAGCAGCCTAATAATTAACAGTAAATAGGCATTTAACACTTGTGAAATAACCAGATCTTGATGCTTTTTACAGACAAGTTTTAAATTATAAGATTGTTTATTTTTAAAAATTTTTCTTACCTTTGCTTAAAAACTTCATTTGTTGCTTGAAAAAGACTAAATATTTTTGGTTCTTTTTTTTCTTTTAATTTTAATGAAATAATACATTACAAGAGTTTTTTAAAGTAAGCATTTTTTTCGATTAAAATAAAAGCTGTATATAATTTGACTGACAAACAAATATTTTTTAAGAATTTTTTCTAATATTTATTATCACCATCATTATTGTTTGCTTGTTTTTATCTACAGACACTAGAGGTTTTTTTTTTTAAAAAAAAATATTTAAAATGTTTTTCTTCCTTTTTTTTACGTAAGCAAAAAACACTTTAAGTTCAAATAACTTTTTTGAAATTAGTTAAAAGGGAATGTCTTAATGATTAAAACATAAAAACTTAACTAGCCCAATCATTTGTTGGAATTACAGATTTTCAGTATTTATACATACATTTTTTTGCAACAAATAAAGGATTTGAGAGAAAGATTTATAAAAACCCTCATTAAAAAAATATTCTGAATGGTAGAATGGTGACGGAGTGCCTGTTTCCCGCAGGGAAACTTAACCTCCAATCGCTTGGGTTTATGAGTTGCATTGCTTGGCTTATCTTTCGAATCTTAGCCCAGCATCGTGTTAAAAATAATTAAATAAAAGGAAAGATTTAAAAAAATTAAAGAGAAGAAAAACTTAAATGTGAGAAGAAAAAATTTACCTTTAATATGTATAAATTAATACTAGTGAGTATTTCTAAAAAAATTCTACATTTTTCTAAACTTGAGCTGGTTCATTTTCACGTTACTGAGAGTAAGACTAAGAATGATATTCTTTATTCATTAACCCCTAAACCAGTTTGCCCATACGTCGTACCGGCTACCGAAAGTTCGGCCGCAACCGGTTTGTCCGTACGCTGTACAGCACTGAAATTTTCTTTATTTTATTAAATTTCCGCATATTTTAAATTCTTATACTGATATTATTTAATGTTAGTGTTTCGAAAAGGTGACTCTATGGCATATAAATTCTTTTCGTCCAGCATTTTCTTTGTGGTAAGGGTGAGAATTTTTCTTTGATGAAGACAGGAATTTAGATCCTTAAAATTTGTGTGTTACTGTATTCAATGCTTATGCAGTTCTCTTTTTGAAAATTATGGATAAAACAAACAACAAAAATACTCTCTCGTGAAAGGATAAATTAAATTCGGATATAAATTTAGAGCTATTTACTGATTATTTGAATTGTTCTTTAAGTGAATCTTTCAATGATATCAACATTTTTTGATAAGCTTTGAAGTTAACAAATAAATGGAAGAAATAGTACAGAAAGATTTTTCTCCACGTTTTTTTTTATATTGCAGAGTGAAGCTTAGAAGTTATCTACAGTAAAAAAGAAGGGGGGGGGGCATTCTGTTAAAATTTAATCTTGATCTCATTGACCATATTATTGAAAATAATCATTAAGACAAAAAAATGTTCAGTTTGTTGCTTGAGAAGAAATAAAAATGGGACGATAAATAAAAAGAGAATCTGCTGTCCTGATTTTAATGTAAGACTTCGTATTACACCATGATTCAAACGGTACGTACGCTTACATATACATACACAAAGACCTTAATTATTAGGAAGATATATGAAATAATCGTCATAGCATGCAGAATATAATTACAAAATGAAAAAATCAAAGAAATTATGTGTTTTACAATTGCAAAATAAAAAATGGTGCAAAAATTTTAAAATTAAAACAAAATTCTTCCTTTTTTCATTTTATTAAGTATGGTGTTTAGTTATAAGTAAAAAAAAATGTGCCTTTGAAAAATTTTGGATAAAATCATTGACCGGTTAAGGGGTTAAGTTTCTGTACATTTTTTTTGTATTATTATCACTAAGCAACTTGAGAGAAAGATCTGATACAGGTTTGAAAGAAATAATACCCGCAGAAATTTTGTAAGACAAATTATTTTTAAATTAGAGAGTACATTATTTTATGATGCATATTTTGTTTCCAGGGAAGTTCAGAACGAATTGATGTACTGTTTGAAGAATAACAAATCAAAGTTTTTCAGTGAATGATTATGCACACATAAAATAATGAAAAAAGGGTGGAGAATATAGATTTATCGAAAAAATAAATTTCAAAAATATAGTTATGACCTCACCCAGTAAAAACATGAATTCGAAGAAAAGTTTCTTTTTGTTCACTTAATTTCTAACCCATTAATCTGAATTTGATGTAAATTGCTAGGTTTTAATGGACCTCACTCTACAATTATATATTGATCTCGTAATTTAGAACACCAGTCTGGTGGATCACTTCAGGAGGAGCAGCGTTTCTCAAACTGGGGGGCGTTCCCCCCTAAGGGGGCTTGATAACCCTACAGGGGGTGCGAGCATATCGATAAGTCGAAAATAAAAGATTTAAAATATTACAAATTTATTGAAAGGAAGCAAAGCAAAATACATTATAACACAATAAAAAATAAAATACTGCTACACTGATGTAATGTACTTATAAATGAATCAGTACTGTCAATGTATTTGATAAGCAATTTATCAATACTAAGTTAAGAAAAAGTTTAATAATTACTAGTTTGTCATATCAAAATTATATATAAAGTTTAATACTTATCCTTATAATTTGTACGGTGTATATTTGTACGGTGTATTGCAGCCTTAACGCGTCAAAGTAAATAATTATTGCATTCAATATATTATTATTGCATGGAGGGGGGCGCGATGAAAATTATGACTGAAAATTTTGTCTCTAATATTGATAGTTTGGAAAGCACTGAGCTAGAGACTTCACTATCCTTATGTTCAGACTACACCACAGGGAGATAATGAAGCTAATTCAATTTTAAAGTACTGCAAATCCCATTATTCCGGTTGGTTTCAATCAGGGTTCAAATCCATGACTTAGCTTTTTACTCTCCCCTCAACCTCAAAATTTATAACCTAATCAAAACTCTTAAGTAAAATTGCACAAAATTTTTTTGTCTCCTCTACAATTCAATAAGACCCAGACATTCGAATTGATGGTATCGAGTAGAGTAAGACAAGTAACCCCCCCCCCCCAAAAAGACTCAAATGACCTGATTGTAAATAACTTTGTATTTAAAAGAACTCTTTTTTCTAACTTTCAAATCGTTCAGTTCAAATGTTATAATTATAATAAAGACTGTATTATAGTTGTTTAAAATGCCATGAAAAAGTATTATATAAAAGCAAAGATGATAATAAATGAATAAATAGAGATCAAAATGTGCTTAATTTAATGAATGGTTTTAAGAAAGAAAATTTTATTGAAATAACTGAAATGGTGTGTGTGTGTGGTTTAGTATAACTGATTGTTATTAATAATGACTCAGTTATAATGATATGCATGATATATTTTTAATGACTAGTTTTATCATTCCTTCCCAATTTTTGACCTCTTATTATAATTATCTCCAAAATTTAGATGAAATAATTCTTATATTTAGTTAGAACTCTCTCTTTTTAATTTTTATAACGTGTTACTCTTACAATCTTATTAAATGATTTAATTTTTTATTAAAACTTATCTCCTTATTTAATTTCTATTATGCATTAATATCAAATGTAATAGAGATTGTAATGTAAACTAATTAGGATTCTTCTCTCCAAGCTACATGATAGATAATACATCTGTACTTTATTGAAATTTTTATAATCTAATAAAAAATGATTCCATTGAATGTGTTTACATTAAGAGGAAAGAGGTTTTAAAAATAATATTTTTATTGTATTTAATTGTATTTTTATTGTATCTTAGTCACACCCCTAATTCTCAATATATTTTTGTGAAAAAATTAAAAAAAAATAGTGTAAAATTGTTCTTATTGATGTGCAATATTTACGAAATTAAAAGTAAATTTAAAATAAAAATCTTATAAAAAGTGAATAACTAATTTATTTTACCAGTATTATAAACTTTTGAATACATGCATGAACCTTTATCAGTGTCATGTTCAATTTCGCTCATCCAATGAATTTTTTCACCTTCGATTCTAAACCGTACCCAATTTTTAGTAGCAATAAATACTGGAAAAAAAGTGTTGCTGAAATTTGAATAAATATGGTAGATATAAGTATATATACTTTTTCAATATAATCTCTACCTGAGATGCAGAATCGACTTAAATATTAAAGATAGAGCAATTAAAAAGGTATTGGAAACTTTAGAATATGGTTACTGCAAAAAAATGATATAAGAAATGCTGACTGAGAACAGCTTCTAGTTTTACATAAAAGTGGGATGTAGCCAATTTTGTAGCTAATAATAATCCATAAATACGTACAAAATAGTAATAAAAACTAAGATAACTTGTCAAGATAATAAGAAATATTAGCCACAGTAGTACTATAGCAAACTCTTGGCCTTAGGAACAAAGAGTGCAGGTTTAAACAAAGTTTTGCGGAGAGCCAACCTTCATCTGTGATTTAGAAGACAGGAATTAGAGAAATTTAAATATTACAAATAAAAAACACAATACTATTAATGCATTTCGATAAAATTATAGCCTACTGTTAGTTACTAGTATATAGTTAAAATCAATGCAAAAAAACCTAGATGATAAACTTACTATATATATATATATATATATATATATAATATATATGTGGTATGTGTAATTTTACATTTTTTTTAAATATCACTCTGAAAATGGCTTCATGAAAAAAATATGTGATAGCTATCTTACATAACAATTTCCAATTTCTTCTCTTAAATAAACCAATTTAAAACTCTAAATTTTACAAATATTTATGTTTTAAAGTGTAGAATTAGCTTCATAAGAAATATTATTCCCATTACGCATCTCAATAAAATGTATTTAAGAGGAAAGTTTGAAAGATTTTTTACGATTGCTTTTTAATTCTCTAGTATCTCTTTCGGATACAGGTATTCATTCAATTCATTCAAGTACGAAAGTATTTTTCATGGTAGTGCATAAAATGATATGTATCAAGAAACTGTAAATGGTGAAAACAGGAAACGTGTATAGATAAAAATATTCAAAACCGTATAAATTTGACAGTTACTACTGAACCAGCTTTTATCTCTGTTGCCTTTAGAATATAACTTTAATCTCAGCAAAACCATGCTCATTCTTCGAAAGAAATAGTGATTTATTTCCCATTCCTTCTCTTTAAACTTTCTCTCAGTTACATAAAAACAACCCCGGTAAAGAAAATGTCACTTTTATCTCAAATAAGTGCACTTTTTCTAATAGTATTTAGATTTCCCTTTTTTTCTTTCTGTTGGAGTTTAACTGAAGCAGAACCGGATTTGCTTACGCTTTCCACCGTTTTGTTTATTGATCGGAAACTACAGCAAGTTTATTTTTGTTAATGAATATAATACATTTTGCATTTTACGCATCATTTTGTGGAATTCTTTCAGAGATTTTATTTATCCGTATTCCCTTAGCTTTTAAAACGGTGTTTGCATTTTAAGATAGATTTTTCCACGTATTTCCTTACAATTACAAACCGAAAGCTGGCATCATTTTATTTTTCACATCAAAAGCTTTTACTCCAAATTTGAATATTACAGAAAGAAAATTAAACGCGGTACGGTTTTTTTTTTCTTGTGGTTTACATTTGTCGCAATGGGAATTATTTAATCTTTGAGTAGGGAAAAAAGTAATTTTTCCCTCATCACATTAAGATTCTTCATAGAAGACATTTTTGTAGGGGGAAAAACACTTAAAATAATAATAATAAAAAAATTCTTGAATAAAATAGCACATTTTCTTTATTACGGAGATAATGGAAAGAAAACATGCTCTTTTCAAAGAAAATTCCATTAAGGATTACCTTGGATTATTTCGGCAAGCCTTTACAAATATTGTTGTATTGAATAATATTTAAAAAAGTGAAAATATTTAAAAAGTATGGAATCCTTGGCTTAAAGCAAATAAAGATAGAAAATAAGAAATAAATTAAAACTTTTTATTTTTAACGAGGTTTATACACGCTTTTGTAGTCTTAATTTAGAAAGGCTATACAAATTAATTATCTTAATTCTCTATCTATATTGCCTTTAATTTTGCTGTTTAAAGATACCACATTTTATGCATTCTTATTTTTAAAGAGTAAATTAAAACTCTCTCTCTCTCTCTCTCTCCGATCTATGTAATTTTCCTTTTTTCTTTAGAAACAGCTTCATATCTATATATATATATATATATATATATATATATAATTAGTTAAATATTATCTATTAAAGAGACATACATCATTAGAACATACAAAAAATGAATGAAACATTCAAAAGCAGGTATTGAAATTTAAAACAGATATTAAAATTTAAAAAATGTGGATGCTACAGTATTATAAGCATTGCTGACTTAGAATAGCTCTTATATCAAAAATAACTTATATAAACGTCGGATTTAACAAGTTTTCAGGCTAGCCAACCATCCCCTTTTTTGCTTATAATACTGAATGAAATTTTACTGAAAGTAATGGATAGAATTTCTAAATCCATTGCAAGAAAAAAAATTGCATTCTAAGATGCATAGCCCGCACTGAATCTTTGTACAAAAAACAAATTGCCAGATTCTGGACTCAAATACAAACTAAACGCATAGTATGGGCTGAATTGCAACATTTAGCAAAAAAGTATAAAAGTAAGTACTAAAATAATTATATAGTACATGTATAAAGATAAGTACTACAGTTACTTGAGAGACACTCTAGGAATATAATAGTAAATATAGTATTAAGGTTAAAATAAGACTAAACGGAATAAGTAATTTAAACTGTAATTTGAATATTTAGGTAAGTGCATTCTATAAGTGCATTTAACTAGGAAAATTGATAAAGTCTACAAAAATAAACCATTAATTTTCTACAGAATTTAATTCTTACTATTTAGAATTTCCTTATACAAATGACTATTAATGAATTTAATTGGATAATTTTGAATTAAACAGTATTTAATGAAATGTTTATAATTTATTTATTTTTTCTAAATTTTTTGAACAAAGAAATTTGTAATTTATATGCATATATATAAGAGTTTGTACATTATGTATATATATATATATAATATTTTTCTTGAATCTGGTGTTATCTGATTTCCAAATAAATTTTTTTATGTATGATACATAAAGTAAAAAAATATATGTTGGTTTTCTTCCCCATTCGTGAAAAATATATGATTCTCTGATCCTTTTCCTAAATCCGTCTTGTTTCAAACTCTAAATCTTTTTTAGAGTAATCCAGATATATATTACTGAGACAAAAGCAATCTAAAAAGATGTCAGAATTTAATATCCGAATCTACAGATGTTAAAAAATTTGAGATACATTTTTAGCAGATATTTTTCAAAAAATGACTTTTTTAGTAGTGACTGAAAAGGGCCGGTAGTCGATACTTTTACAGAAGTTATAACATTGAAACCAATCCACACACATATTTTACTTAAACTTAAATATATATTAGTGTAACTTTATAATAAATATTATTGAATTCTGAACACAATTAACTTGAGTTTTTTCATTAGCATGCCATTGATTGATGGCTTATTAATGTTGCACTTGAAAATTATACGAGGGCTATTGGCAATGGAATCCGTAGGCACGTTTAAATGACGAGGATTGGGAGAAAGTTGGGGCACTCCTTTCCAAACTTCCTCACTCCATCATAGGGAGAACTTTGAAAGTCTGATATAGCGTGCATTAACCTCTTTACAAGTTAGATTCCTCAGCATGTAATACAGGAATTTTCTTTAAAAAATACCAAGAAGAATTAAGAATATTTTTAATTAAAACTAATTACAGGTTTATTAGCATTAGAGGAGAGAGAGATAGGTTAGCTTTGATTCTTTTTGTTTTAATATTTTCGTGATCTAAATTCACATAGAACATTGAAATTTTGTCTAAACTAGCATGATTATAACGAGATTATGGTGTTAATTAGTATTTTATGGTTAATATCGTATATTCGTTAAGGTATCTCGTACTGGTATCCAACTAATATTATCCTCCTTGGTTCCCTTGTATCACATGTGATACAAAAGTTTCATAATTTTTTGTGAAGGCTGAACAGCAAAAACAAATTTAGGACCGGTTGCATCACATGAAATACAAAGTGAAATACCTCATATAATTTTCTCCTTTAGTCAACACATGGCTGTACCTGTCCAGGATATCGATTTCTAGTAGCGTCTCTGAATCAAAATAAGATGTGTGTACGTCATCGAAGTAAATTTTTTTTCTTATTTATATACACATATTAACTATTTTTAAAATATGTTTTTTCTTTGTATATGTACACTTTACTAGTTAACAACAAAAAAAAACATTTTTAGTGAAATATTAAAGCATAATGACCTATGAAATTTGTTTGTACCACTTGTGATACAATGGGACACAATCACTTATGAACATACTTTTTCAGTCAAGTTAGTTATATTTTGGAAGGATTTGAAGATTTATAGAAGTATTTCTTGAGTTAAAATTTTTAGTTGAGGTGTTTGCTTTTCATTTTTACCCATTTTTTTATGATAGTTTTTTATTTAAGAAGTATTTTTTTTAAAGAAATATTTGGCACCAGATGAAATTTTAGATCTAAAGAATCGCGATGATTCTGATTTGAGTTCAATTTGAGGAATGAGAAGTGCTTGGCTTTAACAACTGTACAATATACAGACTGCAAGGTTTTTTTCTATGCTTTACAACTTCTAGAAAAGGTTTCAAGGCATTTCACGAAAATAAAAAATAACGTTATTTTAATACTACTACTAATGTGTACCTAAAATGCCAATAAAAACTTAATTTTTATGTTGAATTCATGAATTGTATGTATTGTGTAATTGAAAATTAAGATTAAATTAATTACTTCAATCTTGCTTAATACTGAAAAAAATTCTAATTGTAGTGTCTTGTTCCTGATGTATCGCATGTGATACACCTCCTCCCCTGCTTCTATAAATTAGAAAAAATTTTTTTTGCACTTTTCTACATCATAGTGATCAAAACAACTATTTAAGTACCTGTTACAAAATATCAAGCTTTTATTTTTGTCTCGGGTATGAGGAGGTTATCATTACTAGACTTACAGAATTTTTTAGTTTCTTTTTGAATTTTTGAACAACAAACCACTGTAGTTGTATTTGATAAATAGAGCAATTTTAGTGAAAAGTTCACTTAGTTAAGTTAGCTAACTTATACTCTAATATTTAAAATATTTCCATCTCTTCTGATATAGCGTTAAACACGCTTGAGTTAAATATCAGAATTAAAATAATGCAAAAAAAAAAAAGTCATATATTTGTAACTGAGTTTACACGATAATAGTTTTCTGGTTATCTGCAACTATTAAATTTCCAAACACTATAAACACAAAATAAAATAAAGTAAAATAAACTTCTATTTAGGAATTCCTTTTCAAAGCGCCACCTAGGGAATATTACCGAAACTTCCTTCAGTAAGAGATGGAAATTTAAAATATCCCACACCAGAAATAAATACTTGATACATATTTCTAAAATTGTACAGAGAAGAACCTATAGTTTGTTATTTTTTATGCTAGTACAGTTGAGAAAATTTGACGTTTCTAAAGAATTTCAAGTAATATAAATACTTTTTTTCTTAAAAATATCTTCTATAATATTGATTTGTTAAATAAAAAATCAACTTATAGGATTCTTAATGCGATAAATTTCAAAAATGAAGGTTCAAAAGGATGATCTTAAATATTACCTGCCTTTTAAAGGTGCCTTTTGCTTTACTAAAGTGTTACGTTGAGAATCAGTAATAATACTAATATGGCTAAAAGGGAAGTATAATATTCATAACTAACATGTATTGAAAGTTTTAATTTTGGTAACGAAATATAGGATTTGTTTTTTTTAAACAGAATTTAATCTTGTTTAATTAGTCTCATATTTACGACCCCTCACAAAAAATGTAGTTTGAAATGCTTAAAAACAATGAAAAAGCAAAGTAATAATTATCTGAAGTGCAATCTAGTTATAATAATACACAAATAAGCCCTCGAGCTAATTTTAATTTGGTTTATTCTCAAAAGTATTTTCCTTATGCAGTTCGAAGATCAAAAGGGAACACGTTTATTACTTTTTTAAAGGAGAATACAGAAAACTTTGACGATTTAATGATTTTCTAGAATAAATCACAGCTAGCTTTAAATTACAAAAATAACCCTTTAATTTTTGTATAAATAATTAATGAGTTAATTAAAATTTTCGTGATATTGAAAACCATAACAGACCAAATATTATAAAGGTTTCAAGAATCTTTTTCTTTATTTTTTATGATTACGATACAACAATGAATTCATTAAATATAATTTTTAAATAATATTTCAGTAAACCTTAAGCACGTGAATAAATATCCCCTTTCTTTGTTTTGAAATAAAAGTAACTTTTCATAGACGAAAACACCTACAACTATTTAAACACTAAAAAACACACGGAAACCATTTCGTTCCTCTTCACAATGCACTAAAAGTGATTTTACACGCTTGTTTGGCAAGTTCACGCGCTTCGAAACAGACGAGGCCAGTGTGGCCTGGATTTGAATAGGAAATGCTTACCTGCAGGGTGAAGAGCAAGAGAAAGTGACGCCGCATATTGGTCTGACTGGTCGAGCGGGTGCAAAAACCGATGGCTATATACCACTAAAGGTCGCAACCTTAACCCTTTCCCACGACAACAGCTGGCCCTTTCGCAACTCTATCGCTGCAGGCCCCTCATTTTGCTCTTTCCTCCCCTCCCCCTCGCCTTCATGTATCATTTCGAACGACTATCGTATTCTTTCTTAAGAGCTACCCACCCCCACCCCTGAGGGACGAAGACGCGTTGTAGTGTTAATTGTATTTGCAATAACACTGAGTGGACTGGGTGCAATTACTGCATCCACCAGAACTGTCGACTTCATGGGTCTTTTTGAGCCTTAGGCGGAAAAGGCAGGCGAGAGTAAACACTGGATGATGAATCTAAGTCCATGATTGGATTCCGAAGGTTGCCCGATTCAGTGATTAAACATAAAGTTGGGGAACTCATTATATCACGAAGGGTGTCACTTTAAAACACAGGAGTGTTTCTTACGTTATTTATTCAGTGACAAACGTTCCTTCCAGGTAAATTCCTTACGGTAATCAAACCTATCAAGAATTGTAAACATTAAAATCCAATATATTGGTTGGGATGAAGTTCATTATTAATACAGTCGCGCGGGGGATAATGTTTATACATGCGCATAACATTTTTATCCTTGTATGAATCTTTCCAGCTTTTTTTAAATTTTTTTATTCTGCTGCAATTTTATTTGTTTTTCCTCATTTATTTGTTCAACTATCATAGGCCGGTAAAAATAATAATATAATACACAAAAATATCGATATTTTTCATCTGGGTATCGAACCAGAACACACAAATAATATTTAATCTGTAAAACTAATTTTCCCTTGCGTGTTTAAATATGAGTAAAATTCTTCCAAGATTTATTTCTTTGTAAATCATAATTATCAACTGCGCTGCTACCGATTGAAATTTCTGATTTCATCCTTTTCTTCCGTTTTCGATCTACTTTCATATTTAAATCTTTAACACCAGTTCGGTTAAAGTTTTAATGACTATTTCGGCTTCCTTTGATCTTAGTAAGTTCTAGGAATAAATGTATTATTACTTTGGATTAAAATTGTTATAGATTATTTCAAAACTTTTAAGGAATTCGAAAAGTGTTACTTCTAAAACTTCTGAGATGAAAAGGGGTTCCCAGGAGTGATTTCCTTCGATCCTTTTCTCATATTTTACACTTATTGTTAAAATAAACTTTCTGCTAAGTTAAAACTTTTGTAATTTTAAGTAATGAAGTTTTCATAATTCAAAATGCACCCCCAGAAAAATTATATTTCTCTCTTTGAATACAGATTATCTAAAAACTATAAAATATTTTCAATATATTATCTATTGACTTTAAAATTATTCAGTTGTGTTTCAAAATTATAAATTATAAATGTATATGGAATGCAAAGACTTTGGTATGTCTTTTATTTTTGCTTTAAATTTAATTTGAAATTTTCTGTATAGAATCATCTTTTTCATGGGATAATCATATTATAAATTATTCATCCATTCCTTTTATATTTTATTGGATTTCTGTTAATTCCACATGTAGTTTTGGGTCTAATTTTAATAGTACTTTGCATTATTTGCATTATGTGTATTCTCTTGTACTATTATATAAAAAATTTCTGCTGAAAGGGAAGGTTAGAATCCTACAAAGCAGAGCTTTGATTACGGTTAGCTAAATCATTGTCCTAAATCGGTGACAGCCTTAGAAATCGTAATAGTTATCCATTTTAGTCCAATCAATGACTGTTTCTTTATATTTTTTTAATGGTCCATGTTTCAGGTTCAGGATAGTTCTTCTAATAGTTAAGCACATGTTTGCTTTGGGATATATTAGTTATCCCTTTTGATTTTATTATATATATATGTGTGTGTGTGTGTGTGTGTGAGAGAGAGAGAGAGAGGAGATGAGTCGGAAAATAAGTGTCCCCTGTCGACTGTGGTCAGAGTTGTGCATGAAAGTCAAAACATAGAATGAGACATTAAAGACAAGATATAACTTTATTTCTCCACATAAGTACCATGTACATTGAGACATTAGTCATATCGCTTGATAAGCTTTAAAAAACCCTGCAGGAAAACTCAGGACTCTGCATACGGAAGAAGCGTTTACTTTTGCGTGGACTTTTTGGAGGTTGGAACCCTCAATGCTACGCGGTACTGTGACACCCTGTCGAAATTGAAAGAAGTGATTTGGAAAAAGCTGCCTGAGTTTCTTAAACCCGGCGTTCTGTTGGATGATAACGCGAGACCACATTTGGTGACGGAAACTCAAAACCATATTGTAACTCTTGGTTGAGAGCGCGTACACCAACCGGCATACAGTCCTGATCTCGCACCAAGTGAATTTCATCTGTTTCCGGCTTTGAAGACGAATCTCGCCTGAAGGTCCTTTGGAACCAATGCTGATGTCAAACAAGTCGTTAAACGCTTCTTCCGTACGAGAAACCCTGAGTCTTTCCAGGAAGGCTTTTTGAAGCTTATCAACCGGTAGAATAAATGCCTCAATGTACTTGTTATTTATGTGGAAAAATAAAATTAGGTCTTATCTTTAATATCTCATTCTATGTTTTGACTTTCATGCAGAACTCTGACCACAGTCGACAGGAAAAACTTACTTTCCGTCTCACCCTCGTATATATATATACTCTGTGTATTTATAAAGTTACTATATAATAATGATAATAATTATATAGTAACCTCTCTCCACCGTGTCTCCAGACTCGAATCCGACCATCGT